>OU898282.1:37036290-37272416 GCA_918026665.1 Diabrotica balteata | reverse complement strand
TATATATATATATATATATATATATATATATATATATATATATATATATATATATATAATATAATAGTAAACTCTTAAATATTGGGGAAATCTGCAAATATTTGAGAGAAATATTTGAAAGATTTGAGAGAGAAATATTTAAGAGTTTACTATTTAACTTATCTGCAAAGACTATAAATATATATATAATATATATATATATATATATATATATATATACATATATATATATATATATATATAAATATATAAATTATGTAACATATTATGTTTAATTCATGTAACAATTAGTTTCAATAATGAGAGCGGTATATACAACAGAAAAAAGTGGAAAGGTATACATTTCTTTTATGTCTTCTTGTTCGAGACGACAAATATACGGAACACTTATAAATCAACCACTTTTTCAACTAGTTGAATAAGTTGCTATATATGCTAGAATAAGCTTCGTCTTTTCTATTGTGATTTTTTTCGTGCCTTTGAAATGTAAGAAAA
Source organism: Diabrotica balteata (assembly GCA_918026665.1). Taxonomy (NCBI): domain Eukaryota; kingdom Metazoa; phylum Arthropoda; class Insecta; order Coleoptera; family Chrysomelidae; genus Diabrotica; species Diabrotica balteata. The sequence continues at coordinate 37,271,921 of OU898282.1, read as the reverse complement.
TAATGACCTGTCCGTTTCATCTTTTAACAAAAAAAGATACTGTGGAGCTTCTTAAATGGATACTTATCGAAAAACGTCGCCGGACAGGGTAACAAAGTGTAAAAAAACGTAGACACGAACCTTTCTTAATAAGGACTTTTTTAACCCAACGACGACCTTGTCAAGCTAAATTGCGTTTTACAGTGGGAGGTTTTGTGTGGAACTGCTGTTGAAAATGATTAGTTTATTAGAGATATTAGATCTAGTGTTATCACTTAGTTTGATGTATTAGTTTTTGATGAAGTTTTTGAACTTAAAATACTATGTCTTAAATAAAGGGTTAGTGTATTAGACAAAAAGCTGTCTAAATAGTCTGTTCTAGTTAGTTGATATCTCTGTATTGAAAGTTCAAATTAAAAAAATATGATAAAAATAATTATACTGAATATTATTTATAAAAAATCATAAAATAAATCACAAATCATAAACATTGAGACAAATATGACTACTAAAAATTCTTTCAAGGACAACAAATGTAAGAATTTTTTTTCTTGAAATTTCAATGGGATCGGTGGTGCTGGGCTGTGCCTTTTGTTTGACTTTAAAAATGTAGGGAGAGAAAACATGTAATTAGTAAAATTATTTTTATACGATTTGTGTTATAAATACTGAGTCTTTAAGTACTGGGGTTGAGAGGAATGAGACTGCATTGTGGTAGAAGGGTTAAGTACAGATTAAAGCCGTTGAAGTTAATTTGTCAAGAAAACTAGACTACTTTCCATAGCAGAGGTAACATGAGCGACTATGTTTACCGATGTATTTCTTAGAATTCGTTTATTTGTATTGAAGAATTACAAAAGCTCATAGTTTCCTTCACTATTTAATTTGGAGTTATATTTAATGTTTGATAAATTTTTATGGTATCCTCACTTGTCTATTCTGTACATTTCGCCTGTACTGTTAATCTTGACTTATTTTCTTAAGTAGATACAGATATTTAAATAAAAAAAATATGTAAAAATGGAGAAAGATTAGGAGCAACAGAAAAAAAATACTATAAGCTCTATTTTAGGAAGATTTTTTGTATTCCTTGTTGTCTGTAATTGTAGCTTCTTTGTTTTTAAATCTATTTTTTCAATATTTCCTACAAGATCTATAACATTTATATAAATACAGATTTATGTAAATGTAATTATGTAAAGTTTTGTAGATTCTAATCAACTAACTAAGTTTTGGATCTGCTTGTTTCAGGTCGACCAAAACCAAAGGTGACGTGGTTCCTAGAAAATACAGTAATCGATGACTCATATGAAGTTAGATCAGACGGTACGGTAGTGAACCACGTAACATTTCCAAATGTTGGGCGCCAACATTTACACGCAAGACTGATTTGCCAAGCGAGCAACAATAATCTCGTCCCGGCTGAGACGAAAGCGGCTGTCCTAGATATTAATTGTAAGTAAATATTTAAGTTTCTAAAAAGATATTTTTCTGTTTTTCATTTTTTATGCAGTATTTACAACTATTAAAGTATATTAAAAATGGTATTTAAAATTGTTTACGGTATAGTAATATGTAGGTACTACCCAACAACTATACGCCTTTTCAATAAAACCTAATCTTTGGTCAGGTTGGCCCTGAAAACAATTGTAATCACTTAACAGTTTGTAAACATTACACTTAACAGTTTCTATTACTTGTATTTAACTTTAATATTAATTATTGAGACTTAAAAATGGCGTCTGTTTGTTGTTAGCAATCTGTCCAAATGTAATCAGCGTGTAAAAAAAACATGTTTTTTCAACCATGAACGACCCTTACTTATGGATGGTCCATCCATCCATTAATTAATAGAGTACCGGCATCATTTATGTAACTTTGTATCGAGACCTGAAAATGCTTTGCATATTGTAGAAAGCGAAACCGGTCGTCTGATAGTTAAATTAAATTGATTGTGAGTAAGTCTTATTTATAATTTCTTTACCTATTTGAAATGGACTCGCACAAGCAACACATTCATGACAATCTTATACTTTCCTTGTTTATCTTTCATGAAAACCTTAAAAGGAGACCTTCCTCTAAACAGGGACAGTATCTCATCAATGTCTGTCTTCTGAGTTAAACCGCGTCGAATATCATTGCGTCGAGCTTTCGACATCCTCTTTGGTGTCTTCCTCAGGGCATCCGAGAACTCAGTTTCCCGAGTCTCCAGACACTACCACACTGATCGTGATTAAGAACAGTTTTAATTAAGACAATAAAATTATTTTTACATAGATTCAATGATTTGTGGGCTGTGTAAACTACTACATCATCATCATGTTGAATAATTTTTGTTTGGCTATTTACAACTTTCTAAGTCAATATCACATAAAATAAAAATTATTGGACTTAATATGCTACCCTGTGGTATTACTGTATTTGTAAGACTGTCCTATATTTGTAAGACTCTGCTACATTTGTAAGACTTTGTGCCCTCACCAAGGTAGTCAAGCTGATGGGAACCCGATATCTAATTTTTATACATAATGTCCAAGTTAACGGTATCGAATGCAGAAGAGATCTAGAAGAGCAGCTATAGTATACGCATTATCAGTGAAGTTTATTAGTATCGATGAGACTAAAGAAGTTATAGAATCTTGAGTTGATTTTAATTTTCGAAATCCATACTGACATTTTGGAAGAATATGTTCTTGCTCTTGTCAATGTTTAATTATATTTTTTATTTATATTTCTAACGTCTTTACTCAACTCCTGGAGTAAAGTATCTTAGAAATGTGTCGTTCAATAATTCAACGATATTCTTAAGTAATGCAAATTTGTCTTGCTTTAGCCATCTTTTCTTTGTTTCTCCATCATCAAATCGCAAAACTTTTAACAAATCTACAAATATGTTTCAGCTCATAGCACCAACGTCATGGCCACAAATCATGGCAGTTTAGGTTAGTATCCGCATTTACACCCGTCAAAATTAAAATATCAGTAAAAGCCAGTAATTCAGATTAATCGATTTTTTCCACATTCTTCCTATCACCCTCCTCATTAGTGTGGCTTATTACGTCGATTATGTCATCGTAGAAATATTTTAAAAGTGACTCTGTATTAGACGTAACGATATTTTTATTACGAAGACCTTCCGATTCTCGTAGGATGTTCTGCTTCGATTGTCTATTAATTCTTGGAAGGTGAGTTAAGTATGCTCTACCTGTTTTACTCACATACTGATGCACGGAAGTTACATCCAAGTTGTCATTCTGAGAATCATCAGTTTTAAAATCTTCGTTGTGGATATCTGGTAAAATAAAATTTTCTGTTTCTCTTACATCGGAATGATTATCGTCAGACTAAATGTCTGAATCACTAGCACGATCCTGTATCTTCTCTATTTCTAATGCCAACTCGCGTTCTGACAAATACTTGCTCAGTTTTAATCAATTGCGTTCACTACTTCCTAGCACAACATATAAACAAGCACTAACAGCTCCTACGCATCCCTACAAAACAAAGAAGCGAAGCCATTAGCCAAGAGCCAAGATTAATTTTGGACTCCATATTAAGCATATTAACATTTGATATAAGGCTGTCTTTTTAACAATAGATAATTTAAAAAAAATTTTGGAACGCGTAATAAAATAGTAGATTTAAAATAGTGTTTGCGATATTTTTCGCGCAACTAAAACTGGAGGAAGATAATTAGCGATAGAAAAACAGCCAAGATAGATGCTGTTCTTCTTGATAACCGAAGGGAGAGAGAATGGTCTGTCCTTAGCGACAGCCGACAATCAAGAGAGTGTCTTTTTCCTTGCTATCTTGAAACTGTCTGTATTTGTAATGGAGGGGGGTAAAATGTAAGTAGGAAGGGTTATTAAGGGTTGGACTAAGATGATGATTGTAAAATTGTGATATAAGGATAGTTAAAAATACAGCGAAAAATGACATGATTTTTCGCATGTGAAAAAATTGAACACAAAGAAATGCGCATTAGATGACCATTTTTTACCCACCCTTGGGCGTTTAACGGTTAAGAGTTTAACCATTACGCTAGTAACATTGTCATCAACGGGTTTTAATAATTTGATGGGAACATTATCTGGTCCAGTAGCTTTGCTGTATTTGGAGGATATATATGACTTCGTCTCGTAATATTGGCGGTCCTTTATTCTTTGTGGTTTCTAATGACAGTTCTCATCTTGCACCATCGTATAGTTGTGTAAAGTAATTGGTCCATTGACGTGATCTCTTCTTTACATAGGTAATTATATTTACTTTTTTATTTTTAAGGTTACTCGTTTTTGTGCTATTTCGAGAACCTTTTATTTTTTTTATTTTTTTTTTTGGGAAAATTGAAGCCATTATAGTTTTTATCCAGATTTTATATTTTCTTGCATTTGTCGGAGAGTCACCTATTTTATACCTCTCGAATGTTCTTTCTGATGTTACCTTAATTTTTCGTATTTATGAAGGTTTTTGCTTTGTTTTTTTTTTCGTTTTTTTTATAAGCTTCCGAATTTCTACTGTCATCTAAGTTTTTTTTTCGCTAAGTGGTGTAAATTTTTTTTAAACTGACATAAGGACATGTTAGTGGTTTTCGCAAGCTTCCATAGTTATTATTTCTAAACTATTTTTGCCCTTACTTCTTTTTTATACAAGTTGTCTGTAGTACTCGTTGTTTTTGAGCTGCACCAAAAGTAAGGAAAATGCACCAAAAGCTTTGACGTGGTACCGAGAAACTGTTAAAGAAGTATGTACTTTTTATATGTCGCTGATAATGTGCCGTTAATGCTTCACCAATTAGTCAGTGCCAAAAGCATTGAAAGAGCATCGAGAAATTGTCAAAGGTGTCTAAAAGGCAACACAAACCGTCATAATTGTCGAGAAAACTTTAAAAACTTTTTTATTGCGATTGCATATAAGTATACTATTATTTTCTCTTATTTATATTGCTCCTTTAACTTGCTTTTTAAAATTACCTAATTTAAAATTGTACTAAAACCTTGTAGATTTAGTTAAAAGGACTTGGAAAACCGTTTACATTATTTACAACTGACGAGAAAAAAATCGCTGCATAAATAATTTCAGAGTAGTCATATATAAAAGTTATACTCTACTGCGCGTACATAAAGTGGACTTACCTGTAGGTGTATCAGTGTACATGCTTTCCAAAGTGAATAACTTATACTGTTGGAAGTACATTTCGTAATAAAATTAAGGGCTCCGGTAAAAACCTCCAACGTTTAATCAGCCGGGCAATAAATTAAACTAAGCCATGCAATTTATTTGCTTTTATACCTAGTGTACTCGTTCCTATCAACCAGCCGTCTTTCTGAGGATTGCTTTAAAACGATTTTCTAAGTTAACCCTAATGTAAGCAGAATAACTTAGGAAGAATGAAAGGTTTGTTCTGCATGCAAAATTAGTGCATTTTAGAAGAGAGCTTGAAAAACGATGAGCAAACATGCAAAAGGATGCCAATTTGTAAGTGTTGATATTTTTGCTATTACACTGTAAAAAATTTAGGGTTGTGACTGAAATATTAAAATAAAAAACCCACAGCCTTATCATTTCTATTAAGCAGTTTTAGGCTGTAATGACCAGCAAGTATCTTGAATATTAGGATAATGTCATTCTTTCTTCTTTAGGTACCGTCTCCTCTAAGGAGGTTGGTAATCATCACAGCTATTTTCACTTTTGAAATTGCAGCTCTGAACAAGTCGATGGAACTGCAATTATACCACTTTTTCAGATTGTTGAGCCAGGAGATGCGTTAAGATACGAGATACAAATAGTTGGTTAAAGTTTCCGTTAAACTTCTCACAACAAAATTTCCTCTCCTAAAGTCTTCATGAAATTCTGGAGCCTTATCAGCAAGTTTGTACATGTCCAACAAATATAATGTTCCTTAAAAAGAATAGTTTACATGGTGAAATGAGAAGAAGTAAGGCTGCATTTTTCGAAAACTAAATCGAAACGAAAAATCGAAATGGACTTTACGGAAAAAACATGCCTTAATCTGATTTTTGAATCAAGTTCACTGTCAGACATGCTAATGTTCGTTAAATCCATTTTTAGATGAATAAAAACATATTTGCTTTAATATTAAGTAGGTATTTAATGTTTTTATTATAGCAATAAGTTAATTAATAACTTTTAATAATTTAAAACTTTATATATTAAAAATCTCAGCTCAGTGGATTTCGCTCTATTAGTAAAAAATAATGCACAATGATGCACTTTCGCAAAAGAATATACAACACAACAGCGTTTCAATGGAAAATCGACCCTAACAATATCGCCATCACTAGAGTCGATTTGCGGTTGATTTCAGATTTTAGCAATTTTTTTTCTAAGACTCCCACCACTCCCTTCCCGCTACAATTTTTGGACGAACAAGTTATTTTGCATTAGAAAGATATTAGAAACGAAAAAAAGAGCTTTTACATTTTAGCAATAAAGTGCCCACCAAAATCTATTCTAGAAGCCTTTTGCAAGTCTATTTACTCTACTATATGAAATTGTATTTACTCTTGTGCAAAACTAATATTTTAATGTAAAAACAGGATTAGAATGTTGAAATGATAGCTTTTCTTATACAGATAAACTGTTTAATTTAAATAATTTCCTCTTTTTAATTTTTGTACATATTAAATAATAAGCAAAAATAACTTTGAGAATAAAATTCAACAAATTTAATAAAACACATAAGAAATATGTAATACAACACGAACTCTAGTCGCTCGACTAATACTCTTAGACTACATTATAATGCGCTCCCTAATGCGGGTCCCAATTTAAAGACATAAGGGTTTCATGTTTATTAAAATGACAATAAAATTGAGGTATTGTGGCACAGTATATCGCTAAACAATTTATTAGCAATATATTGTGGTATTGGTACAAAGCGGATGATATTCACATTTTAGGATTAAGCTGACTAGTACAGTTTTATTAGAAATTAAAATTTATTTTTCTTTTGACATTATGTAGGTAAAATTAAATTCTGACATTGTGTTTATTTAATTTTGATATGCTAGTGATGCTTTTTTTATTAGATATATAGATATTGTTTTAATTTTTTTGTTTAGGTAATTTTTTATTAAGATTTAGAGGTTCCTCTTATTATTTTGATTTCTAGAACATTCGTTACCATTATTATTCTCATTAGCTTTCTCTATGTGGAATCGGCTTCTCTAAGTATTTTCCTCTAAACTTTTCGGTTCTCTTCCAGGGACTAAGTACCTCTCCGCTTTTTGTATGAGATTATGGTTTTTCAGAAACATGTAATTTCTGTTCATCCCCTTTTTTACTGCCCTACATTCAGTACCATACATCATAGCTGGTCTAAAGGCAGTCCTATACAATTTAGGAGAGCTTTAGAGGGGTTTTCCTTCGCCATTGCACCAATAACGGCCCCCCTCCTTTGATTTCCCAGATTTTTAATAAAGAATAAAGATATTTTAGATATAGCTATTTAGTGTTTTATTTGGTTTGCAATCGTTATTTCCAGTAAACCTCTGCTTCATTTTGTTGACAATGACAATTTTTCATAGCACTCAATTCACAATATATCTTTTTATTATCCTACATTTGTGGTAAAATCTAACAGAATTCAGTGTAAGGTTCTAAAAAATGAAAATGGATAAATGTCAATTTGGATTTAGGCAAGGCAGGTCTACAACAAGCAATTTTTATTAAAAGAGCTAATTTAACAATTTAGAGTGAATTTACATTGTATTATTAAACTTGAGAAAGCACATGATGAAGATATCAGAAACCTACTGTGGCAGAGATTAAGTAGGAAAGGAGTGCCGGCTGAATATGTGAGTGGAGTATGAGCAAGTAACAACTATAATAGTGTTAAAACAACTATTATAGTGTTAGAACGATTACAGGTGAAACTGGCAAATTTTGTGTAAAAATGGGTGAAAATCAGGGTTTCGCCCATATTTATTCTCATTTGTGCTGGATTAGATAACAACTGAACCTCCTGGGTATTAGTAGAAAAGAGTAGCGGAGACAGGTCCTTGAAGAAAAATGATTAAAATTAAGTTGGATACAAACAAAATATTTAGAATATTCTTTTAAAGATGAAATTTCAAGACCAGATAGAGTAGTTGGCTTGGATAGACAAGAACTCATAAAAGATGATAATGTTCGGCTTTTAGGATTGGTATTACCGTTTTATCTCTAATATTTCAATTAAAGGTAAAGGAAAGAGGCAAATTGAGTGATGTATGATAAAAAAGGTACCAAGAAAACTAAAAGGTAAATTGTATAGGACTGCCTTTAGACCAGCTATGATGTATGGTACTGAATGTAGGGCAGTAAAAAAGGGGATGAACAGAAATTACATGTTTCTGAAAAACCATAATCTCATACAAAAAGCGAAGAGCCGATTCCACATAGAGAAAGCTAATGAGAATAATAATGGTAATGAATGTTCTAGAATTTCGAAAAAATCGAAAAAATTTAATTAAATCGAAAACCAATTTCTAGCAATAGATTCATTAATTACTATTCCGAACATCCTACAAAAATGAAAATAAACTTAATTTTGGGGCTAAAAAGTAGAGTAACTAGAATAACTCATCCAACATATAGAGAACAAAGTTTAAAGAGACTAAAAAACATACTAATTGAAAATTCTTATCCCGTTGGCTTACTCAATAAATTAATTTTTAGTACTGCAAACTCTCCAACCTCCATCACATTGATCGACAATACCAACAATAAAAAACAAATCACAGTAAAAATGGCAAATCGAGAAATAAACAATAGCCTGACAGTTAACACCTTAATACCAATAACACCACAAACTTTTGGATCTTTACCTTATATTCCATTCTTAACACCAAAACTTCTCAAATTATTTAAAGGATTAGAAAACATAAAAATTGCCACCAGAAATGTTAAAACCATAGCACATTTATACACTAAAACTAAAGATCCTTTAACAACTGATGAAAGTTCTAGAGTAGTGTATCAAATACCTTGCTCAGACTGTGATAAAGTTTATATAGGAGAAACTTCTCGAACATTACACAGCAGAATTATTTCTCATAAAAGTGATGTAAAAACTAAGAAATCACAAGCTTGTGCATTAGCTGAACACTCCATCAATCTAAATCACACATTTAATTTTTCACAGGCTTCAATTCTAGAGAGGCAGAAACATGAACAGAAACGGTTATTTTTAGAAATGACACATATACAAAAAAATAAAAAATGTGTAAATAGAAGATCAGATATTGACAAATTAAGTAACATTTATTGTTACATATTAACATATCAATAAATACCGTCAAGATCTCATTTTCTATTGACATCCTAACATTAAAAATTCATATGTGCTTAAGCCAAACTGCTGACTGGATTAATTTATATTTTTTATAGACAATTAAATAAATTATAATAAAAACTATTGTTACTGGTTTTGCTTTCCACATAAATAACTGTATTTTCATTCATATATGTCCATTAACCCTAGAAAGGTGGACTATCGTAAATTTGACGACGCTGCTCGATTTTCGTCGCAGTTCGGGTGCAGTCGCGTAACCTCTGCCCATACACTTCTCAGTAGCTGTTTCTTTAGTCTTGATTTAACAGGCGGTGAGTGTGTTTCTCCACTACTGTATTTATGTATTAGATTTTTTGAGGGCACGTCGTCAATTTTACGAAAGTCCACCTTCTACGTTAGTTTTTTTCTCTCAAGTTTATTTGGACGCCGGTGACGTTTTTGGTAAGTCGTTATCTAATTCTTTTTTATATTTGTAGTAAATATTATTTTATTTAATTGTAGCACTATGTCATCACGAAAACCTTTAACGGCAAGTGAAATAAACGATGAAATACAGCGTATAATGAATGGTGAAGATAGTGAGCAGGAACCTTTTGAAGATAGTGAAAGTGACTGGGAGTTAGAAGAAGATGCTTTGGAGTTTGAATCGGACGATTCAGATGAAGAAGATGACTCTAAAAATAGTGGTAATTCCAAAATTTTCCAGCCATCCAGTGTATCCAGTTCATCTGTAAATTTAATGGATGCAGATATAGAAGCAATAGTGATGGAAAGCGAAAAATCTACAGAAGAAGTACCTGGAACATCAGGTGAGAACTCCACTGTTTCTCAGTTTATTGTAAATCCGGGAAAGGCTCTAAAAGGTAAAAACGGGCATAAGTGGTCAAACAAAATACCTTCATTGTCAAAAAGAACGGCAGCTAGAAATATTATTCATTTTATAGCTGGTCCCAAAGGAAATGCCAAAAACTACACAAAAGTTGAAGAATATTTCTTACATTTTTTTTCAGAGGATATATTATGTCGTACTCTGTTACACTCAAATACTGAAATTACAAGACAATCTAAAAAATATGCCAGTCGTCCTAATATTTCTGACATGAGTAAAAATGAGCTACAAGCTTTATTGGCAATTTTGATAATGTCTGCAGCAAATAAAGACAGTCATCTATCTGTGAAATATATGTTTGACAGTAATATATCAGGAAAATTTTATCAGGCTTGCATGAGTGGTCAGCGTTTCAAATATCTAATAAACTGTCTTAGATTTGATGAAAAGGAAACACGAAAAGAAAGGCAGCAAGATGATCCTTTTGCGCATATACGCGAAATATGGGACATTTTTATTACCACCTGCAGAGAATCATATACACCTTCATCCTATCTGACTATTGATGAACAGTTAGTAGGATTTCGAGGACGTTGCCCTTTTCGAATGTATTTACCTGATAAACCTAATTCGTATGGTCTCAAAATCGTAATGATGTGTGACAGCTCTTCGAAATATATGATCGATGCTATTCCTTATTTAGGCAAGAAAACCAATACAAATGGTTTGCCGTTGGGTACATATTTTGTAAAGGAACTTACAAAATCAGTTCACGGTAGTAACAGAAATATTACCATGGACAACTGGTTTACATCAGTTAGCTTAGCAGAGGAGTTACTAAAAGATCAGTATAAACTGACAATTATCGGAACTCTTCGCAAAAATAAAAGAGAAATTCCACAGGAATTGTTAAATGTAAAGAACAGAGTCCCCAATACATCTATGTTTTGTTTTGATAAAAGAAAGACATTGGTATCATATATGCCAAAGAAAAATAAGGTAGTTTTACTTCTTTCAACACTTCACGAAGGTGCTGATGTTTCCAAAATAAATGGCAAACCCACTATAATAACTGATTATAATGGAACAAAAGGCGGAGTGGATACATTTGATCAAATGTGTTCGAATATGAATGCGGGTCGTAAAACGAGGAGATGGCCTTTGTGTATCTTCTATAATATGATAAATATTGCAAGTATTAACTCGTATGTTATTTACACCACAAACACATTAAAAGCAAACAGAAAAGTTTTATCCAGATACGAATATATGGTTGAATTGGCTCGTCATCTCGCCGAACCCTGGCTGAGAGAACGATTGTGTATTCCAACTTTACGTCGAAATCTTAAGCAAAATATTAAAGATGTCCTCAAAATTTCCGAAGAAGTTGAACGTCCGTTACCTGAAAAAAAGAAACGCAAGGCATGTTTCCATTGTCCTAGTAAAAAGAGGCGCATGACTACCACATATTGCAACCAATGCCATCACGCTATATGTGGCGAACACCGAGGTAATATATGTACAATGTGTGCAAACGAGTAGTGTACATCGACTTTATTTATCTGTGTACCACTGACTAAGGCTTACATTTTTTCTAATTTTTTGTAATAAAAGTGTTTATAATTACATTTGTGTTTTTTTTCAATTTTTTGTTAGATGTCGTAAAAATTACGATAGTCCACCATAACTGTCAGTAAATAATAGTCCACCTTTCTAGGGTAATCCAAACCATGACAATGACATATACAGTGACATATAGTTATTTTTAATAAAAAAAAAATTTATTATATTTATAATGGTTTGTTTTGTATGAGTAACAATATTAACAACTCTAATCTCACGACTAGTAAGTAAGACAACTAACAATTTTAACTAGTTAATTTATATTTCTTTTTATAGATGTCTTGAAAAAGAATTAAATACAATTCGAAAGCTTGACAGTAAGTCAAAGAGTTTTCTTTCTCCTGTGGGCCAAATAAACTAACTGCATCCTCAAAAATGATAACTTATATATATATATATATATATATATATATATATATATATATTATATATATATATATAATATATATATATATATATATATATATATATATATATATATATATATATACATTTCCATATTTACGATTTAACCTGCTTTCAGAACTCAAATTCTCATTTTTATTAAAGACCAAAGGGGTATACGAACTAACAAGTCCCATGTGATAGAAACCATTTAAAAACTCATATCTTTATGCTCATCTGCTAACGTTTGATGTCTAGATCTCGTAATTGATTGGAGGATGATGCCTCTGCCTAGAATGAATATCTTATCGTTTTCTACAACTTTGCCTAGAATTGTAAGTTCAGATATTGGCAATTTGTAGTATTTACATACTGGAAGTTTGCACTATGATTATCCGGCTTCATAAAACGATCGTCTATGGAAAAGTGTATCGGAGTGAAAATCTTTCTCAATTTGAAATGATTGGAAGTATCGTCTGTAACTAGAGTTGATTATAAAAAAAGTCTCGTTTAAAGTTCGCCGATCGCTTTGTTGCCTCAGGTGTACGGTACACTGTCAAAAATATTTTTTAGTTTCATTATAAAATTATCTGACACATAGTGCCGTCAAAAGCAGTGGTTGTGCAACTTATATATTTATATAAGGTATAGCATATTAGGGCGAATGACGTATTTTTAGCGTATGTTTTTATAATAAATTCTACGCTTTTCACACGCTTTTAAAGGTTGTGCCGATATCTATATTGTACTTACAACAGTAATAAGAAAGTTTTAGCTCTATATTCGATTTAGGTCTAGAAACCTTTCTTACAACTATTCGTTCTGTTCGTAAATATATTCTTTTTCTAGTTGTTGACAAGGAAAGATTGTCAAAATACCTTGCTTAGCAGTATCGTTTGTATTTTTTTAAATCATTTAAATTTACAGTTATAGTTTATTCCTAGTATTCCGTTTTCCTTTCAAACATTTTTGATTTTAATATTTCCCTCTCAGTTAAGGAAACTGAGGATATTGCCGTACGGCGGCTATTTCTGTACAAGCAAGTTTTTAAAGGAATACAAAAAGAAATAAAAGGAATTTCGTGATAGTCTTCACTAAACCATTATTGCAAATTTTTCTTCTTCTTCCTATGCCGTCCCCAATAACGGAGGTTGGCGACCACATTTCTAAAAGTTTTTCTGTCATTTGCAACGTGGAATATATCGTCTACAGTCATATTTGTCTAATCTCGAATATTTCGCAGCCATGGTTTTCTCTTTCTACCCTGTACCTTTTTGTTTCTGTTTCTACCTTGACCAGACGTAACATTCAACAAACCTTAGTCTCAGCGAAGTATTCAGATTTTTGTCACAGAACAATTGCTTGAATTTTAAGAACGCTGCCCTTACTATTTTTATTCGTACCCTGATCTCTTGGTCTGGATCTAATTATGTGTTGAATGTAAGCTCTTATATATATATATATATATATATATAATATATATATATATATATATATATATATATATATACTATATATATATACAGAGTGGCCCAAAAGTCTGGAAAACGGCTAATTATCTCGTAAAATGCTAATCATAAATGTACAAAATTTGAGGTACACCTATTTTGCGATACGGAGATTCCCATATTTTATATTTACAATGTTTGCCAGATTTGCCATTTTCTTATATTATTATTAGTAACTTTGGTTTTTCTAAGGTAACTTTTCTCTGGTATTATAAATACATAAAACCAAAGTCTGGCAACCCCTAAAATTGTTTCAATAAATTTTTTAATACTAACTGTATTTTCAAAATACATTAAAACGTAACAATTGATAGTTTAGAACATTTTTTAACATAGTAGTTACGTTATTAAGTGTTCAAAATGTGCTCAATTTGTGAGTTGACAGCACCCTAATCGATGGTAGAAGGCGTCTACCACATTTCTCCATGATTGTCTAGAAATTATTCGAGATTCATTGATAATTCGTTGCCTTAGCTCTGCAAGACTTGCTGGTTAAGTTTTGTAAACTGAATTTTTCAAGTATCCCTAATAAAAATAATCTTTAGGATTGAAATCGGGTGAACGTGGAGGCCATTCAATTCTACCTTGTCTACCAATTTATCGTCCAGGAAATATCTCATCTAAATATCGCCGAACATTTACACCAACTATCTGACGTTAAATTTCTTTCGACAAAAAATGACCCAATTGAATAAGTAACTACTATATCTGACCATACATTTAATTTTTGTGGTCTTTGAGTATGGTTTTCACGCATTCAGTCTTCAGTGTGAATTTACGTCACACCAGTACCTTAAATTGTGTCGATTTACATTCCACAGTGTAAAAGTTGCTTCATCGGAAAAACATATTCTGTTAACGAAATTTTAATAATTTTCAATTTTATCCATCATTACCTCAGTAAACTCTAATCTACGACCAAAGTCATCTTCACTTAATTCTTGCAATAAGTTAATTTTGTATGATTTAAATTTATTTTTACGTAATAAACGTAAGACTGAAGAATGACCTACATCATGTACTTGTGCAACCCTGCCTGGGATGTATGTGGATCTTCAACAAAACTTTGCTTATATCTGAAGTTTTGTTGTCATTGATAACTCGTTTCGGTCAACCTGATCGGTATCTATCTTTTACTTCTCCAGATTCCTCAAATCGCCTTACAGTTTTTTGTACCGTCGTCTTATGAATAGGAGAACGGTTTAGAGAACGGCATTTTAGAGAAGCAATTTAAATTGCAGAACTTTTTGAACCACAACTACTGTCAATTTTAGTTCGTAATTTAAATGGCGAACAAATGTCAAAATCACAGCATTCTCCATTTAAATATTTAAATTGAATTAAAATCTACATATTTTGCACTGTTTTATGTATTAAGATCTTTCAGACTACATAAAATCAAGTGAACATATGGTTGAACTCGTATTGAATAGCTGAACTCGTGTGAAATTCACACTGAATGCGTGAAAACCGTACTCAAAGACCACAAAAATTAAATGTATGGTCAGTTATAGTAGGTACTTATTTAATTGGGCCATTTTTTATCGAAAGAAATTTAACGTCAGATAGTTGGTGTAAATGTTCGGCGTTATTTAGATGAGATATTTCCCGGACGATAAATTGGTAGACAAGGTAGAATTGAATGGCCTCCACGTTCACCCGATCTCAATCCTAAAGATTATTTTTATTAGAGATACTTGAAAAATTCAGTTTACAAAACTTAACCAGCAAGTCTTGCATAGCTAAGGCAATGAATTATCGATGAATCTCGAATAATTTTTAGACAATCATGGAGAAATGTGGTAGACGCATTCTACCATCGATTAGAGTGCTGTCAACTCACAAATGGAGCACATTTTGAACACTTAATAACGTAACTATTATGTTAAAAAATATTCTAAACTATCAATTGTTACGTTTTAATGTATTTGAAAATAGTTAGTATTAAAAAATGTATTGAAACAATTTAGGCGTTGCCAGACTTCTGTTTTATGTATTTAAGACCTTCCAGACTACATAAAATCATAAGTGTTACATATAGTTGAACTCGTATTTAATAGGAGATTCCAATAATGACTGAATATACAGGGTGATGCATTTGAAAAACCAAAGTTACTAGTAATATAAGAGAAACTGAAAATCTGGCAACATTGCAAATACCAAATATGGAATCTCCGTATCCCAAAATAGGCGTATCTCAAATTTTGTATAATTATGTCTAGTAATTTACGAGATAATTAGCCTTTTCCAGACTTTTGGGCCACTCTGTATATATATATATTTTACTGTGTCATCCGCAAATATTTTTGTGTTTATGATTTCTCGTTCTTCTTCAAGTTTCGCTTCTATCGGAGATTGGAATACATTCTGACAATTATAATTTTGTTGGTTTTTACATTTGAATAGTTCAATTGAACTGCATCCAAACCATTCACGGAGTTTGCGTAGCCACAAGATTTTACGTCTTCCTACGTTTCTTCTGCCTTTGATTTTACCCTGCATTATATTCCTTAGTAATTCGTATTTTTCACCTCTCATGATGTGTCCCAAGTATTTCAATTTCCTGATTTTCATGGAATTTAAAACTTTGCATTGTTTACCCAGTTGTTCGAGAACTTCTTCGTGTGTTTTGCAATCCATCCATGATATTTTTAAAATACGTCGGTAACACCACATTTCGAATGCTTCTAGGTTTTAATTTTGGATTTTTTAAGTGTCCAAGCTTCAATCCCATACAAAAAAGTAGAGAAAATATAACATTAAAGCATTTTTATCGGTAGCGATATACCGATATTGCGATTACAAAAAAGTTTTCTCATTCAATTAAAAGTCATCTTATTTCTTTTGTCTAATCAGTATTCTTCTGTGATCCATACTCCAAGGTATTTGTACAAAAGATATTTGTTCAATTTCTGTATTATCTAGTACTAACTTAACTTTGATGTTTTGTGCTTTTGTAAATACCATGAACTTGGTTTTCTTCAAATTTATTTTTAGTCCATAATCGTTGCAAAATATATTTAGTTTTTCAGCAAGGTTAAAATGTTATATGTCATCAATGAAGAAGTACTGCGGAGGATGAACACAACTGCGGATTTGGTCAACATCGTGAAGGGCCGTAAGCTGCAGTACTTGGGCCATATAATGAGAAATCAAGGCAGATAGATCTTCAATGCATTTTTCAAGGTAAAATTGAAGGAAAAAGAGCCCCAAGCCGAAGAAGAATATCCTGGCTTGCTAAGCTAAGAGCATGGTATAGAAGACCTCAACACAGCTATTTCGTATAGCAACAATCAAAATCATAGCCAGAATGATCGCCAACTTTCGGAATGGACAGGCACCCTAAGAAGAAGAAGTTCAGCAAGGTGTTGCAGTTCTTCTAGTGTTCCTACCTGAAAGACGTCAGCATATCTTGTTGTCATATGTTATTAAGTGGCTTACCGTTTAGTATAAGGCCTTCACTGACCTCGGCAAGCGCTAATTCTGAGATGGCTTCACTGTATAAATTGAATAACAAGGGTGATAAAATACACCCTTTTCGGACCACACGGCGAATCTGGATATCCTCTGGTTTTTATTTAATAAAATTTGTTTAAGCCGATTTTGCTACACTCTGTCAAATGCCTTCTCAAAATCAACGACACAGGCATATACTTCCTGATTTATATCTAAGCATCTCTGCGAAAGAACACTTACTACAAACAGTGCATCTCGTGTTCCCAGTCTTTTTCTAAATCCCATTTGTATATTGCTTATGCCTTCATCTAATTTCTTATGTAATCTATTGTGAATTACTCAATTTCAATACATGACTCATTAACGCTATTACGATAGGATACGATTTCTCCACCAGTTCTTATTCCTTCTTTTCTTTCCGATAAGGCTTGTTTTCTATATCGTTCACCTTTACTACTGCTTTCTGGTTCCAGTATATAGCCTTAATAAACTCAATGTCTTTTTTGTCTAAATTGATGTTTTTTAATTTATCTATTAACTTCATATGCTGCACTCGGTCAAAGGCCTTCCTAAAATCTATGAAGCATACATATCGCACCCTCAGTAATATAGAGGCACAATTCAAAAAAGTAGATTTGTGGGAAATCGCATTTAAAGATTCTGGTATCCGACATTACAGCTATTTTTTCAAATAAAATGCTTATTATTTAAGTTATAAATATGAAATTTGGCAGATTTGTTATTTGATAACTGCACTAAAAATTGCAATGAGGAAAAAATAATAATATAAATAAATTCTATTAATTACAAGGAATGGAAAAAACTACTTTCGAGTTAGTCCCGTATAGTATAAAAAACCATAACAGAAATAAGGAACTATTTAAGTTTGATCCCTTATATTATTAGTGTCCCTGCCACTGTTTAATTTTTAATCGTAAATGGTACTCTATATCACCAATCCCAACCGATGTTTGAATTTAATGTTTCTGTTTTATAAATAAAATATCAGGTAAAATAATAGTAATACTTTATTAATCAGTGCAAAATATAACAATAATCTAAAAAAAATTCAAAACAAGAGTTAAACATAATAAGATAGCTTTAATATTGTCACATTTATGAGTTAAACGTTTTAATTCCAAATAAAACTTACAAGTAGGAACTCCTCAATTTTTACATTGTCGTTTACTTAATACTTAATTGTATATCACAATATCTCCACAGTAAACTTAAAAAATTATACATAATAAAAAAACATTCATTCCTCCATTCTAAACTTCGAAAACTGCACATAACAAAAAAATTCATTCTAAAAAATAAAGTCTTCAAAAATAAAATTCAGTCTCAAAACTTAATTATTGTACTTTGGCTATGTACTCAGTCTACACAAAATAATGTTGAAATCCCAAAGATTAGTAATATTAAGACAACATGTTGTTATAATAAGACGCATAGTATGGATCTATCAATTGTTTATTAATAAGATCCTTAAGATCATTCTTTTTAGCACAACTAAGTGGAAGAGCCTGGAGGTAAGCTTTCTGCATGGTTATTTCTTTAATATTTGGCATTCTCTTCCTCTTATCACGAACATTAACTTTTTTAAACTCATCCTTATATGAGCACTTGTAATAAAACGAAAATGGGTCTTCTTTGGTAAATTTCAGTACTTTAATACTATTCCATACAAGATTATTTTTCTGTTCATCTGTATTAAAATTATAGCCCCAATTTTCTTGTAATTTCTGAAGATCGTAAAAAACATTGTAAGTTAAACTGTGAACTATAAATGAAGCACCAGTTTTCCTTGCTCTTTTGATTGCTGAGATGTATTGAACAGGAGAGTATATTGGGCCAGTTTTCCTATCTCTAGCTATCTGCTTTTGTATCAAACTATGCACGTTATCAGCTTCGTTCTGAGTGTGCCCTTTTATGAGATATTTGTGAGTTATCGACGACAAATTTTTAGATTGGCAACAGCGTATAAGTATAAGCATGTGAGATATTTATTTTTGTTTTGCCCACAACAGTTATCGGAAAAAATGTTATATTTACTTCCCTGTCACCAGCTTTATCAGACACCATCTGTAAATAATGGAAAACACAGCTCCCTATCTCTGTAGCGCCTCTTTTCGCTTGAGTCTCGTCCCAAAAATAACAATGGACATTTTCATAGCCTTTAGAGATGTCCATTGTTGACACATCGTTTTCGTGAATTTTTTTTAATTCCGTCATAGTGAAATTGTAACTATTTAATTTAGATTTGTAATAGAATGCTGATGTTTCACCGTTAGGACTTTGCATAATGGCTTGTACATCGTAACATACACAAATATTAAGTAACTTCTTTTTTTCCAAATGCGTATGATATTGATCCCTAAGATTCTGTTTTAGTGGTTCAGTAGAATTTTGGAACTGCAGGCAAAGATCGCATTGATCTTTTTTGGGTTGATAAAAGCCAAGGTTAAATTTTGTGTTAAAAATTTCATAAAACGTGTGATATAGTCCAGCCGGGCGAGACCTTTCCTCTTGCAGTACTTCAAAATCTCTAAAGAGCTCTGCAATACTTTTACCACTACTGATGTACTCTCTAGAGGTAGATGCTCTTAGATAATGTGACTCAATGCGGGGTATAGAGTTGATGAAGTTGGTGATGTCATTTATAAGCTCATCACTTACACTTTTATGACTATTGTGTTTGCCGCGTTGGTCATCCTTTATGAAGCCCCCAGTTTTTCTACTATCTTCATGTACATTTCGAATCATCTTATGAGAAATATCAATAGTATTAATAAAAAAGCTTTTGCATACCCTAACTCTTTCGTTGTCTACGGAAAAATAAAATGCATGGTTTGGATTTCGTGGTTTTTCGGCATTGGTATACTTGTACCTAGGTGTAATCTGTGCGCTATTAGACAAAACATACATTCTTTGTAATTGTCTATCCCCTAATGCCCAAAATGCACTAAATAATTTCAACCTTTTGGAATCATCGATTCGCTCACTGCATTTTAATCTACATTTTTGGCGGTTTGGTGGTTTCATATTACGTGCAGGAACCAATTTCTTCGAATGTATAGCTACATAGCTTTGACCCAAGTTTCGTTTCATTTTTTGCGTGTTTTGTATCCATTTGGTTGGATCTGCTTTACGTTTTCTTGATTGTCTTTGAATGTTATCATTTGTCATAGTTACATTGTTTGTACCAATCGAAGTTAGAGTTGCTGTGATCCGTGGACGTCGACGAAAATGTTCTTGTTTGTAAGTGGGATCGTCATCACTGAGGTCTACGTCGCTTTCCTCTGAATGTATTGGAGACATTATGTAACTACCTACTGTTCTTGATCTAACTGATGGCAACTCATCGCATCTCGATAAGGATGGCATGGAAATATTGGCTTTAGACGTACCTGGCTGAGGAACGAACTCGCCGCAAATCGGATCAATTAAAAAAATAGTTAAAATTTTCATGTAAATAAGGGCCAATTACAAAGTTCGCCATCAACAATAAAACAATTTACGTACTATAATGAACCAATAAGATATGATTCCGTATAACATCTCTACTTTTTGGCAATATAGCGAGCTATTATGAATTAAACCCAATTATTAATTACATTTTACATAATATAAGGGCTAAACTAAAAATTGTTCTATATAATAAAAAATGTTAACATACAAACTCACCAGGATTTTTGTCATAGAAGGGCACAAACAGGAATCGCACGACGTTTGAACAGTCCGCCTTTGACGACTATGGGCACGTTACTGATTGTTACCTTGTAGCAGTAAAAACAATAGGTTGGCGGGGAGAGTAAGAGAGAGGCACAAATATATTTACCGAGCAACTAATGTCCTATTTCTCTCTCTGTCAGCGCTAACCGGTAGAGAATTTAATTTTGTGCCCATAGCATCTAAAATCTCAATTTACCAAAATTTTGAGTTGATCCCTTATATTACTGAGGGTGCGATATGTACTCTGTTATATTCCCTACATTTCTGCAAGAGTACCGTTAACGCAAATAATGCCACTCTTGTACCCATGCCTTGTCTGATACCAAACTGCGTTTGATCTATCTGCTCCTCACATTTCTTATAAATTCAGTTTTGAACGACTTTCAAGAGAATCTTTAAATAATGGCAGATTGGGCTTATCAATCTATAGTCATTACATGATTTGGGATTGTTGTTTTTTGGTAGAGGTGAAAATATCGATTTAAGCCATTCCTCCGGGATGTTGCCCTCTATATATATGTGGTTAAAAATTCGGGCGAGTTTTTTTATATTACCGTCATCTAAGGCTTTTAACGGTTCAACTTGAATTTAATCAGAACCCGGTGCTTTTTCTTGTTTTGCATTCTGTAGGGAATGTTTTACTTATGAGGGTAAAATTTGTAGGTATTGTTCTTCTTCACCTATATCTTGTTCATTTTCCCTCTCGTCACGGAACAGATAGATTATCTTCTGTTCCCATACTTCCGGTATTTTGGTCTCTTCAGTAAGTATTAATCCATTATTATCCCTTGTTATGAATGTTCTTCTTTGTCTGGTGTTGCCTGTAAGTTCTTTCATTTTTTCATGTAAGTTTGAGATGTCATGTTTGTTGCTGAGTGCTTCCAATTCCTGGCATTCTTTGTTCATCCATTCCTCCTTAGCCTTTCTGATTTCATATTTGATTTTATTGTTGATGGTTTTATATTTATTTCCATCTTTATTTTTGTATTCTCTTTTTTCAGTTATTAGCTCAACTATTTCCGGTGTCATCCAGTCTTTTTTAGTGGTTTTTTCTTCTTCGCCTAATACCTCTTTTCGCGCTTTTAGTATGGCTTTTCTCATATCTGTCCATTTCACGCTTCCTTTAGGTAATTAATTTATTTCTGCGTTTAGTTGCTGCTGGCAAGCTGGCAGACACTTCGTCTCAGGACCATATAACCTATATAGGGTCATACGTCGCCATGTTATCAATTCCAACGGTAACTTAAACATCCTAATTTGTAATTATATATAATGTAAAATAACTATAAATTTGTAACATTTAACGGGTTTTGACCCATATATTTTGGTGGCTCATAGCATGTATACCCCGTAAGTATTAACCACATTTTGCTTTAACCTTAGTCAACATTTTAAATTCAACGTTATTTTTAATTAAAGTGGTTATATACTTTCAGGTTTACACTGATGATGGAATTAACATTCCGAAAACGTTCTGTAATGTAATTGTGATAGCCCGTTTGAGCGTTTTCTTATATACTTTTTATAAAGGATTTGAAATAAATTTTTTTTAATAAATGGCTATTCTAAATATAAAACTAAAAAAAATTCGGCTTATAAAAACGCTAGCATGAAGTGTTAATCACACTATCATACCAGCAAATGGCGCTAACGGCGGGTAAAAAGAAGTGCAATTGCACCCATATCTGGAAAGAAACTACATAGCCATACATCTATAGTTCTATATTGAATTTTATATTGATTAATATTATGTGTATATGCAAATCCGCCCTTGTAAAAGCAAATGCACCCACTGAAAATAATCGTGATGGTGCCCATGACTTCATAGCATAAGGTTGTGTCACATAATTACTAAATTGGAATACCCCAACATGAAAAACTTTAAGTTTAAATTATCAGTAACAAATAGACAGATTCGGAAACCAGTAAAAAAATTATAGTAAGCATGTTATGAATCCAATTAAAAAAGGAATTTTCATTATTTTCCTTATGCCGTCCCTGTTTAACGTAACACATGTCAAGTTGCTGAATATTATGTTAGCTTTGAATAAGGGTTATATTAAGTAGGGTTTATTTATATATCGACGCAAGTGCCGTCATAATAAGAATCACCAAAGTGGAAAATTAAAAAAAAGAACAATATTATTCTTAGAACAAAATACTATTTGGAGAATCCTTTATATTGTAGGGAAAGAAGTAATGTTCTATAGAAATAATGGAATTGGTTTGTAGAAGTAATAATTTACTAAAAGGTTTTCTGGGGAAAATGAATTTTTCAGCAAATTAAACATGATATGTAAAAACCGTTTAAAAGCAGACAAGTGCTTAACCTTTAACAACCCGCGGTCTGGAATCTCGCGTAGCTCGCACGGTTTGTTATCTACACCACATCTATTAATTTGAGATTGAGTGCATAAATTAATGTATTAAGATAAAATATATGCTGTTTTAATGAAATGTATACAAATAATACAATTTTCAAAGAAAGAAAAAATTTCCAAAAAAAGATCAATAAAAAATTAAAAATGTTCTTGGTATCATAATGTGTTGTTTGCAAAGTGACCAATTGAAATTTCCGCAGATGATCGTTGTGTCTCGAATTTTTTTCTTGTCTCAAAGAAACACTCTGGTATGTATTTAGCAGGTGGCTCTTTATTGTCTCTATTCACATCACATTCAATCGTATTTTGTCACCAAATATTTTTTTTGTTTTTAAAAATTTTATTTTATACCTAACTTGCACGCTGCATCGGACATAAGTTGCATTATAGGACAGTTGTCCATTGATTCCTGCGAAGTTCATGAGTTAGACAAAAATAAGATACAGCTTTTTTTTGTTTTTCTTAATACTGAGTAATGTGCCATAAATGTTATCAACAGTATCTATACTACGTTTGGACGTTATTTAAATTAATAAGGTGATATCATAGTATTACTCGATAGAAAATCTATATATATCTCTCTCCAATGGTAATACAGCCCAAATAGAGCTTGGGCCTCCTCCAAACTACGCCTTCAACATTGCTGCTACCGATCTTCTCCAGGTTCTTCTAGCATTAGTTTTGTGTCTTCTTTATTCACTCATGTCTCGCATTCATAACATACAATTTATTTGATAATAGTTTTATAGACCCTGATTTTTTATCTCGATGTGTGTTTTTAAAGCGGAACACTGGGGCCAGTGAAAAGGAAAGCTTTCCTTCACGTTACTATTCTTCTTTAAATTTCTGGTTCTTCTGCTCCATGCTTCCTGTGATTTGACTGTGATTAATGAGTGTGATTAATACTGATATGTGAAACTCCCAGATATGTAAAACTTTCTACAGTTTAAATATCGTTGTTTAGAATTTGTTTTACTGTGAATAGCTGATTAGTTGTAGATCTTTCTTGTCGGAGATAGGATTAATATTCCCCAACAATACATTTAGCTTAGTTGTTATAGGCGTTTGATAAGTATGTAAGTAAAGCTTTATACGCTATAGACAGAAGGGTTATGCTGCGATAATTTTTGCATTTCAGTTTATCCTTTTTTTTATAGATTTGGCATATAATCCGGTTTTCCTGGTCACCAGGGATCTTTTCGTCATTCCAAATATTTTTCATGAGCAAGTATTTGCCCTACTGGGTGCTCGCTACCTAATTTATATATCTTAGACGGAATGTTGTCAGTACCTGGATCCTTGTTATAATCCTTAAAAATAGGTTGTTTCCAGACTAAGTTTATTTCTATTAATTAACTGGTCATTTTCCTTTATTGATTTCTGCATAAATTTGTTCGGGGTTTGTATCATCGTCATCACGTAGCGCTACAACGCTTGAGTGGGTTTTGGCTGACTGTACAACTTTTTTAAATTTGTTCGGCCTTTCATCAACATAGGGTCAAATGAAATGTTCATTTTCCGGAGATCTGCTTGGATGTTATCTCTCCATCGCATTCTGGGACATCCGAGTAGTCTTTTGCCTGTGGGAATCTCATACCAGTTTTACAAGTCTCTCGTTATGCAGTCTGTGCACGTTATATAATTTATTGCGAACAAATGTTATGTCTAAGCAGTCAAAAGCCCGTAATAGATCAAAAAATAGTCCTGCCACGTGGTTTCTACTATCTAATTCATCATAAATACGCTCAAACAAGCTGCATGCAGCCGTGAGTGTTGACTTTTTTATCTAAAGCCGTGTTGGTTGGAGTTAATAAATTGTATTCTTCTATAAAATTTAACATTCTGTTGTATACAACCTTCTCTATTACTTTGGAAATTATGCTAAGGACAGATACTGGTCTATAATTTGAAATATCATGAGGGTCATTCTTTTTGAAGATTGGAATAACTTTTGCCATTTTAAATATGGATGGAAATTGGCTGGTTGTTATTGAGAGATTAACTAAATGGGTTAAAGGAATCGATATATGATCACTTATCAGTTTTATTATTTTTACAGATATGTTATCAATACCAGTACTAGGCTTATTTTTTAGTTGATCGATTGTATTTTTTATTTCAATTGGAGTTACGGGTAAAAAGAAAAATGTTTTGTTACACATTTTTGAGGTAGTACAAGAAGAAGGTAACGATGTGCCAAAATGAGTTTGAAGATTGTATTCTGTAATTGTAGCAAAATATGAGGCAAACGAATTAGCAATATCACACGACTTGGTAATAATTTTATTATCATAATGTAGAATAATATCAGACCTGTTCTTTTGCCTACCAGTTTCACTGTTTACTAAATTCCAAATTGTTTTTGGTATATTGTAAGATTGATTAATTAAGTCACTATGAAAGTTTTTTTTAGTATTTATTAATAGAGAATTATATTCTTTTTTTGCCTGTTTATAGGTATCTTGAGACTCGAGACTCCCTATATTTTTTGCTATCCAGTGTAGATTTTTTAGTTTTTCACTAGCGTGTCTTACCTCATTTGTTACCCATGTAGCCTTATTTGTTTTGTGTGCTTTATACCGTGTTTTTATTGGACAATATAAATTTAGATTGTAATCTAAAATGCTAACAAATGAATTTGTGGCATATTCAGCATTCAATTGTGAATAAACTTCATCAAAAACTGTAGAAGAAATCCCTGCTTTAAACATCAGCATATTTTCATCTGACATATCCCTGTAACTGATGGGTTTTTTATCTTTTTTCGATACTTTATTGGCTTGCAAATTTACACTAAGTGAAAATACTTTATGGTCACTGAAGTGCCCTCGAAAACATTTGATTTATAAAGATGTGGTTCGATATTTGTCAATATGTAGTCCAATTTTGTAGATGATGTTTTACCCACTTTATCTATGAAAACTCTTGTAGGAGCCACAGGATGTGACACAGCATGTGACTAATAAGTCGCATCCGGATTGGTTTAAAGGCAAATGTCTGCCTCTGCACCTAACAAGTGTACACAAATGTGTGCTATTGCATGTAAGGCTAAATTTCAACTGTGAATAATGCCATTCAAATGAACATAAGGGTCAGAAAAACAGATTCCTAGCAATGTTTACATATGAACTCCATATATAACTCATTTTTTAAACAATGTCAAATGTCTGGTTTTGATTTTATACGCTTCATTTGGGAACTCGAAGGTCCAGCTTCATTTGTTGTTCTGAGATTTTCGATCAACTTCTGGTGGTGACTGGAATCCAGCTGCAGATATGGTTTTAGAGAGCTTGCATTTGAGTGACCCGTTAATTTAATTAACTCCTGTTCAGAAACACCTTGCTTGAACAAGGCTGACACAGCTGAAGATCGATGAGAATGGTTTGTTTTTTATGTTTTTTTGTGTCTATTCCAATTTTTTCAGATGACATTTTTGTCCACTTAGATACGGTGTTGATTCCAAGTGGACAGTTTTTGAACCAAGATCCATCCTTCCAGTTGGGGTGAACGGTAAGAAAGAGTCTGTCTGATAAAATCTTTGGTCCCTTTTTTCCATTAATTTCAAAAATAATCTAACTGGGCATAAATTTTCGTTTGATGAATTTCTTACCAGCCATTTGCTGCTTGCCAAACTTTTCGAACAGCCTTGATTTGTTTTGGAAAAAATGCTGTTGTATTTAATTCGGCCCGTAAATTCACCCATAACATCAAATTCCTTCTGGAAAAAGTAAATCTTGCAGTTTACGGCCTGTTGCTTCTCCAAGCAAGTTCAAATGAGCAAAGGTAAAAAAACATTTTTTGTGCTCCATCGGGGCTTTGCTCGTCGTAGCTTTGGATGATTTTTAATAGTTTTTTGGTGGATAGTGCTTTTGAACTGAGTTTTCTTTTTTGTTGAGCACTTTTAAGCTGCTTTAGCTTGGTATCCCTATCTTATGACCAATCTTTGCACATTGAAAGATATATCTGTGTGTCAGATATTACCTTACTTGAAACAATTGGTGGATGAAAGGCTTAGTGGTATTGGGCCACGAAAAAGAAGAAAAATAATAGACTATGAAGTATGCTATGAATGTTAAGTTGTTGTTGTTATTGCAAGTATGTCAATAAATATAATTTTAAATAACTGTAACTAATTCTGTATGTATACAAATAAAAACCAAATCCAACATACGCAAACCTCTTAAAACGGGTAGTTTTTTGGTGGTGCGACATTGTGGCGACCGTGACAGGACTTTTTGAGTTGGATTTCGGTGTGACTTTTGTAGTTGTGGGCCAGTGAGTTTTTACCGCGTTCTTTGGTTTGTGATTTGTATTGAGAACGTTTCGGTGGTTTTGAACCAAACGCACTATGGCAGCAGAATTGGAAAATAGAAAGAAAACCAGAAGAGTATTAAGGGCTATTTTTACGCGTACGGCCAACGAGTTAGAAGGTCTTATGAAAGCAGAACCATTGGACTACGAGTCAATAGAAGTGTCCTGGGAACTGTTAAAATGTAAGTTTGAGGAGTTACAGTCAGTTGATTCCCAAATTACTGAATTATCATTTGAAAGCTCTACTGAGACGGAGCTAGAAGCAGAGATAGAGAGTTGTGATGTGTATTTGAGAAAGTTTTCCAAGTGTAGAACCAGATATAACAAGCTGATGGAAGAAACGAAGACTGAAGCATCCAGCAGACATAGTGTAGTATCCCAGAATACAGATGAGCCACAACTAACAGGTATAAGAAAATTTAGATTACCTACTATTGAATTTAAAAAATATGATGGCAGTATCAAAGGTTGGTTGGCATTCTGGGCACAATTCAAAAAGATTCACGAGGATGATTCTATTGATTGCCATGATAAGATAGAATATTTAATTCAAGCCACAGTACCAGGTAGTAGAGCACGTCAACTAGTAGAAAGCTATCCAGCTATGGCTGACAATTATAGTAAAATTATGGAAAGTATGCAAAGCAGGTTTGGCAGAGAAGACTTACAAATAGAAGTATACATTAGAGAGTTACTAAAACTCATTTTGAGTAAGTCTGTGTCTAAACAAAAGATTGATATATCTAAACTGTATGACAGCATTGAAACTCAACTGCGAGCACTGGAGACATTAGGTATCACATCTGACAAGTGTTCAGCAATGCTCTTTCCATTAATTGAATCTTGTTTACCTCAGGAATTGCTTAGGGTGTGGCAACGCTCCACAAATATTGATTATAGAGATGGGACATTGGAAAACAGGTTGAAACTGTTGATGACTTTTCTCAGAAATGAAGTAGAGAATGAACAAAGGATTGCTTTAGCTGCTGAAGGTTTTGGACTGTCTGAAGAAGTGGCTTCATCCTCTAAAGCTAGTGTCAAGAGGTCATCAGGTTTTCCAACTGCTGCTAATTTAATTAATTGTGAAATATCAGCTTGTGTCTTTTGTTCAGGTACACATGGTAGTGAAGATTGCTTTAAGGCACAAAAAATGACATTTGTTCAAAAAAAGGATGTTCTCATTGGGAAGAAGGCTTGTTTTAGATGTCTAAAAGTGGGACATCAGACCAAAAGATGTAAAACAAGGCTAAGATGTGTTATCTGTAGCCAAGCTCATGTAGTCTTGATGTGTCCCAGTTTAACAATAAGTCAAGGTAAGCCGAGTAATAGTCAAAATGAGAACATGTCTTCTAAGGATGTCATAAACGACCAGGCTTTGACTAACCAAACTAAAGGTCATGTATTTTTGCAAACATTGAGAGTCACTTTAATTGGTATCTTTGGTAAAAGTCGAGTTGTTCGTGCCTTAATTGATAGTGGGTCACAAAGATCATATATATTAAAGGACACAGCTTTAAAATTAGATTATCCGGTTAAACGACAGGAAAAAATTGTTCATTGTCTGTTTGGAGGGTCAGAAGTTGCAAACTCTCATAACTGTTATGAAGTCACAATACAGGGTAAGAACTCTACATATTGTTTTGAGGCCTTAGATCAACCAACAATTTGTAGTGATGTAGCTCCAGTATTTCATGGTCCATGGAGGGAACAAGCCAAGAACCTTAATATTGATTTATCTGATGATCTCCAACCTGGCCCAATTGAACTGTTATTGGGAGCAGATGTCGCTGGTTATTTGTATACAGGGGGTCGTCATAAATTAGATTGTGGGTTAGTAGCTATAGAAACTCTCATTGGATGGACACTTATGGGAAAAATACCTACAAGTAGTAAACATTCTGATGTTGTCATGTCCACATTGAATCTTCTCATAAAGGATGCTTCCTTAAGTGAGCTTTGGGAGTTGGAAGCAATTGGTATTAAAGAGCCTACAGATAGACATACCAAAGAGGAGGCTGCTTTAGCTGCTAGGGATTTTTTTATGCAGACTGTAAGTGTAGACAAGATGGGCCGCTACGAGATTCGTCTTCCTTGGTTGGATGGTCACCCTCCTCTCCCCAGTAATTGTGAGTTGTCGGAGAAAAGACTAAATTCCACTCTGCAAAAGCTGAAACGTGATGGTCTTTTTGAAAGGTATGATGATGTTTTCGCTGACTGGCAGGCTGAGGGTATAATTGAGTTAGTTGGAAAGTTAAATGATGTTGATAACAGTCTAGGACATTTTTTACCTCACCGCCCTGTGGTAAAGGAAGAAAGTACTACCAAGGTACGTCCAGTGTTTGATGCATCTGCACATTCAAAGAATAAACCTTCACTTAACCACTGTTTAGAGAAAGGTCCAAATCTGATTCAGTTAATTCCTTCAATGTTTGTAAGGTTTAGAGAAAACAAAATAGGAGTGATTTCTGATATTAAAAGGGCATTTCAACAGATAAGTGTGCATGAAAGGGACTGTGATTTCCTCAAATTTTTATGGGTTGATAAAGAAGGTCAGACAGTAGTTTTTCGTCATAAACGTGTGGTATTTGGTGTTAACAGTAGTCCATTTTTGTTAGGGATGACGCTAGAGTACCACTTAGCAAGATACCTGGAAAAGGGCTCTACATCAGAATCATTGTATGCTTTAGATGTTGTTAAAAGGTTAAGTCAAAGCTTCTATGTTGACAACTGTGTTACAAGTTTGCCTGATGAAGAGATGGTATCAAGGTTCATTACAGAGTCTGTAGCAATTATGGCAGAGGGACAGTTCGAACTAAGAGGGTGGGAGCGTACAAGAAATGATGAAGTTAGTGGAACTGAAGAGATATGTCCTGTTCTTGGTATGAACTGGCATCCTGTACGAGATGTTTTGATAGTTAATTTGAAATTCTTAAGAGAGGACACTGACTTGGAAAATATGGTAGTGACTAAACGTAGAATCCTTTCTACAGCACAGAAAGTGTTTGATCCTATTGGATATTTATGTCCAGCTCTATTAGTACCCAAACTCATGTTACAAAAGTTGTGGGAGAAGAGCTTGGCATGGGATGAACCACTTGATGAAGTCATCTCTGAAGAGTTTAAAATTTGGTTGAAAGATTTACCTTATCTTGAGAAGATTGAATTGCCTCGATGGGTACAAATGAATGGTGAGGTATCACAAAATTTAAGTATCCATGTCTTTTGTGATGCAAGCAAACTGGCCTATGCTTGTGCTATCTTTTTGAGAGTGAGTTATTCTGGTAAAGTATTTGTATCCCTATTGGCCTCGAGAGCTAGATTGGCTCCAATTAAGAAATCTACCTCGAAAATGACTATTCCACGTCTTGAGCTGCTAGCTGCAACTATAGGTGCCCGTTTGTATGTTCAAGTTGCAGAGAACTTGCCAGGAAATATAGAATCCTTTTTTTGGAGTGACTCAAGCACTGTTATTTCCTGGATACAACGCCAAGAAGAATGGGGAGTTTTTGTATGGAACAGAGTTAAAGAAATTCGTAGCTTAACTTCAATGGAAAACTGGCGTCACCTACCAGGAGTGGTCAATCCTGCAGACTTGCCATCACGAGGGTGCACGTCTAGACATTTGTTTCAGTCGAGATGGTGGGAGGGGCCAAAGTGGTTATATGAAAGCCGTGATAAGTGGCCTTCTAGTGCGGCTACTTGTGATGAAGAAGAAGTTAATGCAGAGCGTAGAAAGACTTTGGTGACATCTCTTGTTAATGTTTATAATTCGTGTGACTGGCATTTTAGCTACTTTTCACAATATACTAAGATGGTACGAATGGTGGCTTGGATTCAACGTTTTGTAAAAAATTGTCGCAAAGGTGACCAGAAGTATAAAGGTGAGTTAACCTCTGAAGAGTTTGAGGCTGCAGAGAAATTTATTTTGATAAAAGTGCAGCAGGAAAGCTTCTCAGGTGTGGATGATAAAAGGATTAATAATCTTGACCCATTTTATGAAGAAGGGGGTTTGATTAGATTGAGATCTAGAGTTTGTAACAGAGAAGATACACAGTATTACCGTTTTCCAGTCGTACTGCCATCTAAACATGAGATAACCATCAAGTTAATTAGGTATTATCACTTGAAGTCTTGTCATGTTGGGACCCAAGGTACTTTAAGTTTGCTCAGAGAAAAGTTTTGGGTTCTCTCAGGAAGGCGCAGTGTAAGATCCGTTATCTCCAAGTGTGTATTGTGCCGGAGGTACACTGGAAAACACCTAGCAGTTCATACTCCTCCTTTACCGGCTAACAGAGTGCGTGACGCTGTAGCTTTTGAAGTGACCGGTATTGACTTTGCGGGACCGCTGTTTCTTAAGACCGGTGAAAAAGTTTGGATTTGTATGTTCACGTGTGCGATCTTCAGGGCGGTTCATCTGGAACTCTGTTGTTCGTTATCAACTTCTAATTTTCTTCAGGCCTTACGTCGGTTCGTGTCTCGTCGTGGTAGGCCGAAAACGATTTATAGTGATAACGGTACGGGTTTTGTGGGTGCTGAAAATGCCTTATCATGTCTGGACTGGGACAGTATTACTCGTGAGATGTCTGTGCAACGTATTCGTTGGCATTTTAATCCACCTACCGCAGCTTGGTGGGGAGGATTCTGGGAGCGCCTCATTGGTGTTATGAAACAGTTGTTGAGAAAAACACTAGGTCGTGCTAGTTTGGACTATGAGACTTTGCTAACGTTGTTATGTGAGTGTGAGGCAATAATTAATTCGCGACCATTAACGTATCTATCGGAGGATCCTCAAGAGTTAGTTGCCTTGACACCAGCGATGTTTTTGCGGGATCAGGTGGACTGGGGGCTACCAGATTGTGATGCTATAGACAATGCTTCATTGTGTCGGAAAGTGCGTCGGGTTCAGACTTTGCGAGAGGAACTTCGTAAGCGATTCCGTTTGGAATATCTTGGACAGTTAAAACTAGTTTACGCGAATAAAACTCACCGCCAGATCGCACTTAATGAAATTGTGCTTGTCGGCAACGATGGCAGTAAACGTTTAGATTGGCCTATGGGACGAGTTGTTGAACTTTTTCCTGGTAAAGATGGAAGTGTTCGACTGTGCAAAGTTAAGACAGCTAAGGGATATTTATTGAGACCTGTCCAGCGTCTTTACCCACTAGAGTGTTGTACTGTTCCTGAGTTCGAGCTTCGGAATGATGTGAAGACGTCAATGAAGGATAACGGTGAATTAAATGGTACCCCACATGTTCCTGAGTTGGCTGCCAGAGACTTCAGTTCCGAAGACGAATATTGTGAGGGTGCGGGAGTGTTTAAAGTCAGTATTCCGACAAATAGTGCAAAGGTTTCTGAAGTGAAAATCACACGTACGGGACGGGCTTCTAAATTGCCTAAACGTTATTTAGAGTAGTGATTGTAAAAACTGTACCTATTAGCCATTTTTAATTTTTTGTATAATGGTTTTGTAGCATTTCTCTTTTAGATTTTGTGAGCAATATTTTATTTTATCAGAATATTCCTCAGGTGGGAGTATGTCAGATATTACCTTTACTTGAAACAATTTGGTGGATGAAAGGCTTAGTGGTATTGGGCCACGAAAAAGAAGAAAAATAATAGACTATGAAGTATGCTATGAATGTTAAGTTGTTGTTGTTATTGCAAGTATGTCAATAAATATAATTTTAAATAACTGTAACTAATTCTGTATGTATACAAATAAAACCAAATCCAACATACGCAAACCTCTTAAAAACGGGTAGTTTTTTGGTGGTGCGACACTGTGGAAGGATCTTTATAGTCTTCGCCATTGCCTGTTTTCATGTTAAAGGCATAATTCTCAAGAATTTTGCTAGCTCCGTTATGGTAGTACATCCTTTAAGCGTAAAATTTCTCACCCATAGGAACTCAGAAAATTAGGTAGAAATAGAGCTTCTGAACCTCTGCATGTTCAATGGGACACTTTCCGAAACCAATTTTTTTTTTATTTCTTCACCTGGCGTCTGACATCCAAATCTTAATTTTTTGTCTGGATTCATTATGTCTATCCAAAATTGATTACACCTCAATGATGTTTGTCTGGTAATTTTTTGACAATAAAATTATTAGACACCTTCGTGACAACTCTGTCATAATTTTGTCTCTGCGAAATCACGGACAAGAAGGAGTTTTGTCAAAATGAAACTTGGCCTTGCTTTGACGTTTTATCAGGTAAAAATAGTCTAGTGAAATAGTCATTTGCAAAATTTAAGTGCCAGCAAAATGACAGTGATAGCAATAAAATAATTTATTTTATTCAAATTGCACTTATAAACAAATTTCTACAGACATTTCTATAAAAATTTAAGATCTGATTCTCTACCACCAACTAAAGCTATTTTTGTATAGATTCGTACTGGACTATACAGAACATCTAATATTAGTCGCTCTAAGTTATAATATTGCCTACTAATAATAAAGCAAAACCTAATTACTAGCAATTTCACTACCAATATGATGTTTCAAATACATTTTCCATTTATCAATACAAAATTGATATTAATTGAGGTTTATTAGATAAACAACAACAATAAACAAATTTTGTTTATTGGAAACTGAGCATAAGGTCGTATTTGCAATATGCAATGTGTATTTGTATACCTGTCTAACTACTTGTAAATTAACTAATTGATTGAAAAGAAAAGAATTACCTTACATACAATTAAATATTTATACATTTCGATTAACAACTCTTCAGTCCAGACAAACTGTATTTTTTTTCTGCATTAACTTTACAACTATTTGCTAAAATTTTGCGATATTCTAAGTACATTTTAAGGTTAAGAATCTGCATAATATGAATATATTATATACACATTTTTTGATTGAAAAAAAATGTTCGTCCAAAATATACCGCTAAATGGATTAACAGATCCCATCCGTCTGTTTATGTAACTTTTGTGGACATACATAATGTAGTTCCCATTGTGGAAAAATATATTGCATCTAGCTTTTAAGCACTAAAAGATGATGCAGATAGTTTCCCAAGTAACTAAAATTGAATCCTGTGGTTCCCCGTTTTTTAAAAATGCATTTATATTTGCAAGAAAAGTTATTACCCTCTTGGGTTCGTAACAGGTAACGTAGTGTCTATTTTGATAAAGTGAAATTGTTGTTTCAGCCTTTTACAACCAAACAAAAAGTGGAGTGGATGTGGTAGATAGAATGGCTTTAACGCATAATGTAGCCAGGGCAACTAGAATATGGACAATGGATAATTTTATAGACTACTAAATGTGGCTGCAATTAATGATTTTGTTATAACCAGACACAATCCAAATGCATCATGTAGCAAAGACAGAGTAATCTTTTAAAAAATTTAGGACTTAACTTGAGTTAACTTAAACCAAACATTTGAGCACGGGTCTTAACTGGGACGTTGCCTAGAGGTGTGCACATTATAATCTGTAACCCAGGGTATCCAGATCCCCCACCAAATAAAAGTATACTCTAAATATTGTAAAAGGTGTAAAACTAGAGTATTTTGCTAATTTTCTGGAGCATATTACAGCCTATTGTGCGGAGTGTCTAAACGAAAATTAGGAAAAAAATTCAAGTTTAGGTCACAGTCGTTTTTGTTGTGAACAGTTTAGAGAAAACAAAATAGTGCCTCTGTAGAAGAAAGTAGTAATAGGTATGTTTTTCTCTTGAATTATTTTCATTTGGCATCCACCAAACTATGCATATCTGCAGTATAGATAATAAATAATAAAGGGCATAGAATGAGCCTTGGGGGACCGTGTAATACATTTCTTGGTCACTGGTATTTTGTCTGTTCACATACAAATTTATTATATTTAGAGATAATCTTTTATCAATACCACACCCCACCATGTTTAAATACAATATATCCAACTTAACCACGTCATATTCACCCTTCAAATCTAGAAACAAACATAGCATAAATTCGTTTGTTGAGAAAAAAAGTTAAATATCCGTAACTAAATATGTGAGAGCATTAATAGTACCTTAACTTCTACGAAATCCATACTGTGACTAGAGAAAAACTAAACTGATTTCAGTAAGGTATTCTAATCTAATTTGTATTTGCCTTTCAGAGGATTTTGTCATACATGATAATAAAGAAATGGGTTATAAGATGATGAAAGTTCTGGGTTAAAGTTAAATTTGAGTAAAGGGCATATTATGATAATATTTTTTAAAGTATTGCAATATTCTTCTTTCTAGTTTATGAATCTATGCTAGTGCTAGTATTAAAACAAAAAATTTCTTTATTCCTATCTAACTGAGAGATTTACTAAAAAAGCATGACTACTTTAATGCACACAAAAAGATTAAGGAAGTCACAAATATGAAGAAAAAAATCACTACAACACCTTTAGTAGATGATAACAACGAAATAGTATCTAGTCCAGAAAATGTAGGAGATATGTGGGAAAAATACATCGAAGATCTGTTTGATGACGAGAGAACAGAACCACAAATGAATATAGTACAAGAAACAATACTTGATATATTAACATCGAAGTTACAAAAACAATCAATACGGCAAAGCCACGAAAAGCCTCAGGTCCAGATGAAATATACGTAGAGATGATAAAGCTTATCAATGAAGAAAATCTTCAGACGTTAACAATATTATTTAACAAAATATATACCACTGGAATCTTCCCAGAAGACTGGGGAATATACATAGAATGCGAAAGAAACCTGAGCGACAATCAATTTGGATTTCGTATGGGGCCTTGGTACAAGGGAGGCATTATTTGGTGTCCAGATATTACTACAAAAATGCCGAGATCAGCGAAAATACGTGTTTCTCTGTTTTATCGACTACGAAAAAGCGTTTGATCGAGTAAAACACACAGAACTCATAGAAACCCTAACACAACATGGTATAGACCATAACACTGTAGCACTTATTAAAAAACTATATTGGGATCAAGTGGCGTCTATCAAAAGAGACAATCGTCTGACAGCAGAATTGCCAATAAAAAGAGGAGTTCGTCAGGTCTGTGTACTTTCTCCACTGTTATTTAATATATATATTACCGAAAAGATCTTTTAAAATGCCCTCGAAAATATTGAAGAAGGAATAAAAATCAACGGAGAATACGTAAACAACTTAAGATACGCAGACGACACCGTCATTATTGCGGACAGTGCTGGAGGTTTACAACGACTTTTGAATGACATAACCAGAGAGGGAGATAGCTTAGGACTAAATATAAACACAAATAAAACAAAAGTAATGGCTGTTACACGTGCACCAAATGTCGACATTAATATTCGTATCTATAACAAACATATAGAACCAGTACAAAGATTCTAGTATCTTGGTTGCTGGATAACAAACGATCTTGACCACGAGGTCGAAATACGTGCTCGTATAGAATATGCTAGGTCCGCATTTCAACGAATGAAAAAATTCCTAATAAACTCTACGTTATCGTTGGATATCCGATACCAATTTGTAAAAACGTTTATTTATTCCATATTGCTATATGAAGTAGAAACATGGACTCTCGGAATTACAAGTATGAGGCGTATAGAAGCCTTTGAGATGTGGGTTTTTCGAAGGATGCTGAAGATCTCTTGGACAGAGCACGTGACCAACAACGAGGTGCTAAGAAGAATGGGTACTGAGAGAGAACTCCTAAATATTGTAAAAAACAGAAAAACGAGTTATCTAGGACACATTTACAGAGGAGAAAAATACAACTTCCTACGACTTCTAATAAAAGGGAAAGTGGAAGAAAGAAGAGGTCCAGGAAGAAGAACATACTCTTAGTCGAAGAATGTAAGAGACTGGACAGGTATGGACACACATTCGATACTAAGAACAGCTCAAGATAGAGAGCAATTTGCTGTAGTTATAGCCAACCTTCAGTAATGGAGAAGGCACTTAAGAAGAAGAACAGTCCTCTTCCCACCAATAAGGCCCTAGCGTGGAAGGAGTAAAAGGATTTTTTATGGGCATGGATTTGGAAGAAACTACATAAAATATGTAGATGTTTCTCTAAATCTATCTGAAACAGCGCGGCAATCGTTTTCATTTTGTTGATGGATTAATTAGAAATAAAAAAAGAATAATTTTAAGTTCTGTCTTTACACATGCATATAATACAAAAAAAAACATAGACAGAATTTATTATTCCTAGGGTAAGAACACCACTCTCTTATTTTTTACCTGATTTATTACCTGAATTTGTTATATATTTTAATTTGCCCCAATATATAGTGTTGTAAGGATCGTACTTTAAGATACCGACTTATAATGGAAGGAAAAGTGGAAGGAAGAAGAGGTCCAGGAAGAAGAAAATGCTCCTGGTTGAAGAATGTAGACATACATTGTAACGACAATATTTTGCTTACCTCAGGGTAAGAACATGAGGGGTAGAAGATTGGGCAAACAAAATAATCGAAACAAGTGCGAACGACACTCAGTTGGTTGTTGGAGAGCTGGGTCGTGGATAAGTTGAAATATGGGGGTTGGATTGGGGTATCTACTAAAATGAAAACAAAGGGATACTTACATAAATCTCCTGGGCAATTGATATAACAAACAAATCAAAAATAGACTGGGAACACCTCAAGGAATTTAATATAGGGCGCCACTTGAAGGATCCTAGTTTACTGAAGGAAAGAAAAAATTCTTCTTCCTAATTTCTAAAATACATAAAAAGGGTTTAGGAGATTTTTCTAAATAAAAATAAAAAAATAGGTTAGAGAAACAAATCTAACGTTTTTATTGTCTCAAACAAACAGTTTTTTAAAAATACAGCTTATACAAAAGGCATACTATATAAAAATAGTTGTCAAATACAAATAAAGAAACTTACATGTTATCTGTTTACAAAGAGGTTACAAAAACCTTCGAAATGGTTCCTAGTAAATAACGTGGCCAAATTAGATTAAAATTTTATGGATATCCTTTTGTGAAAAATAAAATTTAATCTTTACTATAAAATCAAAATATCTTTTACAACAGATTCAAAATCAAACTGTCATACGTCAAAACAAACATTTTTAAAACAGGATAAAATTATGACCGATGACAGTTTAAACCACGCCCTAACATAATATTTATTTTAATTACAAATTTTTATAAAAAAATAATTTATAAAAGAAAGCAAATTTTGTCTTTTTAAAAGAAAATGTCTATTTTTACTTTAAAAATTAATAACGTAAATGTTACCTCAGTTCACACATGTTAACTTAAACTTTTGAACAACTGGCTAATAGGTATCTGTGGGGTATCTAACTGTACATCATCACGGAAAACTTTCTTGGAGGCTGAAACTGGCACACTGGCACATTCAAATCAAAACTGCTCCAATATCATTCTACGTGAGGTGAAGAGGCATCTTGAAAGGAACTGGATTTCTCAAAAAAAACGAAAAGAAAGCAGGAACTAAACTTGTTCACTTCTCAAACATTATAAATCTTCAGCAAAATCAAAACAGTGGTTAGTGGTCACTCTTTCAAATACGACATATTACATAGAGTGAAAATTCCACCATTTTTGGCGAATTAATGCCGGTTACCACATCACAATTAAACGACCTTCCTTCGACAATTCTTCATCACTAACTCTCTTGACCTCGATCTCAACCTGCCGGATAGATACCGCCTCTCTTTTCCCGCACAAGCATTGCTATCTTGTCAATCAACAAATTCTTTACTCAAACTCGTCCAAACTTCCGGCGTTATTACGCTTTAGAAAAAAGAATACCAGGCTTGCAATATTTTTCTGGGAACGTTGAAGTTAAAAAGCCATAAATTGTTTTCCTTAGCAAATACGTCTTTATTTATTGAAGAATTATTGCGTATTTAAAAATCTCTACAGACAACACATTTCTAGCATACCAGGGGCGTACTATGACAAATATAGAATCGAATTTATATTATTATTTAGACATTAAATATAAAACGCTACAACATTCGATACTAAGAACAGCTCAAGATAGAGAGCAATTTGCTGTGGTTATAGCTAACCTTCAGTAATGGAGAAGGTACTTTAAGAAGAAGAAGAGATCGTATTTAAAACATGATACAACTACCTTTCCATCTTCTAAGTTAAAATCAGTATTTTCGTCTCCTATGCATACGTATTTTATTTTTGTTAAGAAATATGATCAGAAACATGATCTAGAACAAGAACCGTATTCCTTATACCTAATTCTTCACTTTAAGGCATTTTCTTGAAAAGTGAAAGAGTTCGTTATCTACACAAGCCACTTATTTGACGAATTAAGAAGCATATCTACAATAATACTATTCACAGTAAGAAATCGCAACTCATTTAAAATACAAATAAACTACAGAGCATGGCAAAATAGTTATGCAATGTAGCATTGGAAACGCCAGAACTCATGGCTGAAAGACCATAGGAGATGGTTTGACAGTTCATCCGTAGAAATCTGTGGTGCAGTAGTTTACAAAGCTACAATTGCCATTTGGATTGCCAACCTTTAAAAGTAGACGGCGCAATAAGAAGAAGAAGCATTGAAAGTGGTAATTCAACAACTAAAAGAACACCTGGGAATGGCCTACAAGAAAATCAAAGTGTCTTGTTAGAACAGAGTTCAGTGGTTACGCTGGAGTACAACTAATTTTACTGTACAATGGACCTCTGAAACTGATGTTCCAGAAAAAGTAAAATTTAAACAGTCAAGTGTTTATTTCACCCATAAAAGCCAACCAATATTTTATTTTGAGAATTGTTTTTTTTTTGTGGTCTAATAGAACACATTGTTGATCAAACAAGTTTATAGTTTGATCTATACTTGGTTTGATCTATACTTCTAGTTTGATCTATGCTGATGATTTTAAGCTTTTTAAGACTATACATACTTCAAATGATTGTCAGTTACTACAGGAGGATCTGACCTCAGTTGTGGAATGGTTTAGGGACAACAATATGATCTTGAATATTAAGAAGTGTGGAGTCATATCTTTTACTCGCAAAATCGACTACATTCAAAATAATTATAGAATTGACAATTGAGTAGTATCTAGGAAAACCAAATGTATAGATCTGGAAATATACCTACAGGCTAACATGAAATTTAATGAACACTATATAAATATTGTTAATAAGGCCTACAAAATATTGGGATTTGTAATAAGAAATTCCAAACACTTTAGTATAAACACAACCATTAGACTATATAACGCTTTAGTCAGACCAAACTTGGAATATGCATCAGTGGTATGGACTTCTGAAGCCAAAGTTCATATTAATCATATAAAAAAGGTAAAAAAAAATTTCTAAGGTATTTATACCTTAAGAAATACAATTTGTATACTCACCTTACGCCATCAAAA
The DNA here is from genome assembly GCA_918026665.1 of Diabrotica balteata. Classification (NCBI taxonomy): domain Eukaryota; kingdom Metazoa; phylum Arthropoda; class Insecta; order Coleoptera; family Chrysomelidae; genus Diabrotica; species Diabrotica balteata. Next base: position 37,231,091 of record OU898282.1, on the reverse strand, counting down.
TAGTTGCTTCAAATATTTGGCTTGCAGTCATTAGGGCAAAGAAGAAACATGCATTGTGTTGTGTTTATTCATAATGTCATTAACAATGTTAAATATAAGACATGTGGTTTGATCAACTTTATTAGGTTTTATGTGCCAAAGTCAACCTAAGGGTAAACAGTAATGACCTATTTTCTTGTAGTCCATATAATTCTTGTGCAATAATAAACTATATGCAACATCAGTGTAATGAGTTAATAAAGATCTGTGATATAGACCTCTTTATCAGTAATGTAAGAGGTATTAAAAAATGTTATGAATAGATAAGGAATGAACTCAATTTTTAAAATTTTGTTAACTTGTGTCTTTTTTTAATGTGCTTTACTTTTTGTGTTTTTATTTTGTACTTGTGTATATATTGTATTTTTTGTGTGTATATTCATATACCAAGTAATGAGAATTCTTACATGCAATTACAACCTAGGTGGTGTTTGTAAGTTTTAATGCATCCCTTACCTGACAAAGATGTATATTAGTCAAGTAATCCTTTTTATAATAATCCTGTTAACCCTAAAGCTTTTACAATAACCAGGTTTAAAAAATTAATAGAAAATATCCATCTAAATGATAACTAACCTGCTGAAGAGACAGGTTCACCTAAATTTGACATACTGTATAAGATAGAACTCTTTATAGATATAAATAAAATTTCCAAAGATTAAGCTAATCCTGGAAGTCGATTTTCTATTGATGAATGTATGGTGAAATTTAAAGGACGTCGTACTATCACCCAGTATATGCCCAAGAAGCTAATTAAGCGTGGTCATAAAATTTGAGCAAAGTGTGATGATATTACTAAGTATCTGTACCTGTTGATAATCTACACTTAAAAAACCTAAGGCATTGAAAATAGTGAGACAGTGGCCCTATAATAGCAATAAAGGGTGAATACCAAAAAGCCACGAATATTACAACTGCTAATCAACCAACCACATAAAGTAACCATGATAAAAAGTACACAAAAAGATGGCACGAAGAAAGATATAATGTGCACAAAATTTATTGCCTTGTTGATCACTTTGACCACTTTAGGGCATCATATCTTATAAATAGGAAGTCTAGAAAATCGTGGATGAGATTGTTCTTCTTTCTTTTAGAGGCAAGTTTGAATAATGCATATATTATGATACACAAGAATTTATGATCAAAAAAAATACTTCCCACAAAGATTTTTGGCTTCGTCTTGGAAGAGCTCTCATAGGTGACTTTACAGTACAGGCATCTTGACTTGTGATATTTAAAAATAAAAAAACGGGAAACTTTGGTGTTCCAGACGAAATTTGGCTGAGAAATGTAAACCACATTTACCAGATGTTCAAAAAAATTATACAAGATGCAGATTCTGGTCAACAAAAAAAGAAGAAAAACGAACTTCATTATATATTATGTAGTTATTGGCAAGTAGCTTTATGTACAACAAAATGTTTTAAAACATTTCACACTATTGTAGTTGAGATCTAAATTAGTTTGGTCACCCATATATGCATTTTTGTAATTTTTTAATAAATAAATTGTTTCACAAACTGTACAAGGGAATTATTTTCCAACCTACAAACATTTTTTAAGGAAAAACGGGAAAATAGCTCCCATCACTTTTTTTATTATTTTTTAAATTATATTTTATTTCAAGAAAAATGTGTTTTATTTAACTCCTTCAAATACCAAAAGTATATACTAAATAAATTAATTATTTTTCCTTATATCCCATGTCTTATTAAGGGTTAATAATAATATGCTTAATAACTGTTAGTATCCGGTATGATAAATGTTTTAATCAAAGTTAACAGGAAATAGTTTTTTAAATATATGCGGACATCAATAAAATTATAAATGTAAAAAATCCTCAGGCCTATATTCTACATATATTTTTTGTTACAGTAAAACCCCAGAGTGTGAATATTTTAACGCAAGAAAAGCACGTTTCTGCCGATAAAAGATACGAAGTAGAGTGCAGGACCTCGGGTTCTAGGCCCGACGCTATCATAACTTGGTGGAAGGGTAACAGACCTGTCAGAAGAGGGAAAGAGAAAAATGTAAGTATGTGTAAAAAATGATACGGATATTGACGTATATGTCAAGAGCACTTCTCGGGATAATAACTCAAGGATAATAAAGAATGTGTAAGGAGGGAGAGTTAATGTAAACCATATTATAATATACAATACTCATTTTAAATAATTATAAAATCTTTCTTCTTCATCTCAGCGAAGAGTTTATAAATTTTTTATCTTATTTAATGTTGGTAATATATAATTTACAGTACTATATTTTACTTTGAATGACGCTGAGTTGGAATATTTGATGGACTTATATTTTTTATTCAATTCTTAAATTCTTAGTAAAATTTTTGAGAAAATTTGTGCACAATATCCAACCAAAAATGAAGTATTTTTGAGATGTTTTTTTTTCGGTTACCATAACTACTAAATAAATTAAAATCAAACAAATAACAAACCCTGTATACAAGGTGTGTCTCGAAGTTTTAATTAATAGTATTGGTTGATACAGTTATGTTAAAAATCTAAAAGAAGCCAAATCAGAAGGGCGAGCTGGCCAATGAAGCGGGCCTTGATTGTCAATATATCTATCATCGAACGTGTCGTAAAGATGTCACGGGCCCAAAGTTAAGAAGAAGTGCTCCATCTTGCTGATACCAAGCAGAGCCAAGAGCCGCCAAGAGCCGCCTTTCAATTTCTTAAATTATGTATAGCCAGAGATTTTTGATTTTAGGGACGATTATAAATTAAGATGTATTAATTTCAATTTAATTAATATTACATAAATAATAATTAATAGACAACAGAGACGAAAGACAGGAAATCCCTATAATAACATTATCTGAATTGACGGAAACCTTAAATGAGGTTAAAAACGGAAAAGCCGCAGGGCCTGGAGACATTCCCATAGAGCTGGTTAAATATGGGCCGACTGCACTTTTAGAATTAATAGTAGACCTTTTCAATAAATGTATGTGTGGAGACCAGGAAATTCCTAAAGATTGGAATAAATCTTATATAAGCTCCATATATAAGAGAGGGAATAAAAGAGACTGTTCCAATTATAGAGGTATTAGTGTGACGAGCTCTGTGGGCCGGTTGTACGGCAGAATATTAAAGAAGAGGGTTGAAAGACAGATACAAGATATTGAAGAACAAAGCGGCTTTCGTACCGGGAGATCCTGCCTTGATAATATATTTATCCTACGACAAATAATTGAAAAGCGTGTCGAAAGAAGTAGAGAGACCCATTTGGTATTTATAGACCTTGAGAAAGCATATGATAGTGTCCCGTTAAAGAAAATGTTTGAGGTCCTCAAAAGGTCCGGATTGGATTCGACGTATATCCGAGCGATATATAAATTGTACGAAAATGCAGTTAGTTGTGTAAAAATTGGAACCAGAACCTCAAATGAATTTAAAGTCACTAAAGGCCTAAAGCAAGGATGCTGTTTGTCACCGACACTCTTTAAAATATACGTCCAAGAAGCATTGAGGAATTGGAGAAATAAATGTAGATTTATGGGCATCGAAGTGGGACAAGAAACTCTGTATACATTGTTGTTTGCAGATGATCAGGTGGTGGTTGCAACCGATGAGGAAGATATAAATTATATGAATCGAAAATTATTTGAGGAATATGCCAAATGGGGGCTTACTGTAAACATAAGCAAAACAGAATATTTAAAAATTGGAGGAAATACCACAGATCTGAGGCTTGAAAACGCAGTCATAAAAGGCTGCAACCAGTATAAATATCTAGGAAGCATCATATCAGCAGATGGCAGAGTTAAGATAGATGTACAAAACCGAATAACCCAAGGGAAAAAATGCATCCGAATACTGAATTCATTACTGTGGTCTAATAAAATAAAGATGCATACCAAACTTCGCGTATACAGAGCAATTGTAGAACCAATTACCACATATGGTGCCGAATGTTGGACGATGACAAAGAATGAACGAGATAAAGTAGACGTTGTGGAAATGGATTATCTTAGAAGGTCATGTCGAGTATCGAGAATGGAAAGAATCAGGAATGAGGAAATACGAAACCGTACAGGAATTAGAGATACTCTTTCAGATAGAATACAAGGAAGGCAATTACAATGGTATGGTCACGTGATGAGAATGGAGGAGGAGCGGTGGCCAAAGAAAGCCTTAATGTATGTTCCGCCAGAAAGAAGGAAAAGGGGAAGACCACCAAATTCCTGGAGAAGAGAAATTACAAAAACAATGCAATCTAGAGGCTTAGAAGAGGGAGATTGGGGAGATAGGAAAAGATGGAGGCTGAAATGCGGGAAGCGGCAATCGCCGTAGGACCCCCGTTATATGATGATGATAAATTAAGATATATGATATGAAATACAGAGAATGAAACAAAACCAAGTTATTATAGGATGTCTGATGAGAGTTTCAAAGAACAACCACCGAAATCAAAAGACGATGAATATGACCTTTGAAATTTTTTTTAAACGAAATTCCTTCTGTAAGGAAGAAAACAAAAAGCAGTAAAAATTATTGACCTTTGTAAAAAAGGTTGGTGGTAAGTGGCAAAAGTGTCCAAACGTCAAAAATGCCCCTCAAAACTCTGACCGTTGTTTTTATTAAGGTTTTTAGACATAACAATTCATATCAATTATTGTATGCTAACATTCCTATCATTTAAAATAAAAAACACAGCAAAATATTTGATTTCACGCAAACAGCGTCTATGTATCTGTTGATACGTATTTCGACCTAATAGGTCTCATCAGAACAGTTATTCATAGGCGTTCTCAACGTGAAAAATCAATATTTTCTGTCTTTTAAGAAGCAACACTAAAATGGCTTCGATATGGACGCAATAGCGACATCTGATAATAAATCCGTAAAATAGTTTCGAAACACAATTCAGATTTCTGCTTTAATCTGAACCTTCTAAAAATTGCAAGGCATAACAGACGTTGATAAAGATGTTAAAAGAGACATGGGGAATCTAAAATTTGCATTCCACGACATGTCTTTTCAACTAAGCAGAAATCCTTAGCGAATTGGTTTCTTGTACTCATACAGAGTAGATCCGAATAAAATGAAAAAGACAGCAAATATTTGATTTCACGCAAACAGCGTCTATGTATCTGTTGATACGTATTTCGACCTAATAGGTCTCATCAGAACAGTTATTCATAGGCGTTCTCAACGTGAAAACTCAATATTTTCGGTCTTTTAAGAAGCAACACTAAAATGTCATCGATATTGACGCAATAGCGACATCCTATCATTATTTCAAACCCTTGGTATTTTATTAACCTTTATGTTGGCATCTACAAAACTTTTGCTTCAATCTCACCAGTTGATTGTCAGTTCTGACATTCGAGCTTTCAATACTTCATTTCGCATGTTATGGTCATAACAGTCAAGAACCTGAGCCGTGCCGTTGTTAATATAACATTTCAAAATTGACAAGTACATTTTTTGATAGATTTTATAATCAATCAATGTTGTCAAAAGTTAAATTAAAAAAATTAATATAAAATTACGTAAATTGGGAATCTTCCGGCGTTCTGTGTTTTGTGTTTTTTGCTGATGTATTTATTAGATTAATTTTTGATGTTTGCCTTGTTTTGATGTTTCTTCACATTAATACCATTTTAACGCTACAGATCTTTTAAAGGTAAGATCATTTACTTAATTGTTTCTCATATTAGATGTATCGCTAATAACACTCTTTTAGATGAACTGATGATGCTCATTAAACAGTGGGCGAAACGTCTTCATTAAATAGATAAAGTAGCACAACTCTTGTCTTTTTATCTCCAAATTGACCGAAAACATCCCATTCACTTACGAGTGCACTTTTTTTATATTAAATTAAACGGTCTTACTTCTTAAAATTATATATATATATATATATATATATATATATATATATAAATATATATATTACATTTGAGGTTTCTACGGGAGCTACATATATGTATGTATGTACATCCTGTAGTCTTACGGGTTTGACTCGGCGTTAAATAATTTTGATTTTGAGGAAAACCATTGTTTGATGGCGTTTCGGTAAGGTCGCACTTGTCACTGTCAATTTATGTATTATCGTTCTTGCTAAAACTTGAAGTATACTGTCTACTTACATATCCACCTACATTTCTGTACAGGCCTAGTTGCCCACGGCAATGACTGTATTACTCTATAAGCCAGTGTATTGTTGCCCGTATTCCGCCCCTAGGTGACACGTACTTTATTTTGAGTTGACGCTATTTATAACTAAATTTTACGGCATCTGTTGAAAAGTGACTGACATGTGAATGTAAACCAGAAAATATCAAATAAAAGCATTGTTTGAATTTTTTATTTTAATTTTAATTCGTTATTTTGATTGTAAAATAAATTCTATGCAATAAATGTTTGAAAAATTTAGCTTATCTGTCAGTTTAAATAGAAAATATTATTACAAAACTTTTTGTTGGTCAATAAAATACGAAATTTAAATATTTTACTATTATTTCAAAGGATTAATTATACATAAAACAAAAACGATGAATATGAGTAACATTTTAATTGCAAATATAATTGTTTCGATGGCTTATATCCTTAAAATAATTTCAATAATTTTATTGTAGCATATATATATATATATATATATATATATATATTATAATATATATATAATATATATATATAGTATATATAATATTTTTATATATATATATAATATATAGTATATATATAAATACAGGGTGAGTCATGAGGAACTTTACATACTTCTACCATATGTAGAGTCCCTCAGGGAGCATATCATGTGGCCACTAAAAAATGTCAACTCCTCTTCTTTATTAATTAACAGGGTGATTTGTGTAATTGACCATTTATTTCATTTTACTGTAGTGTTTATACGGCTCATTTGATTTTTTTAATTTTTGCATGATACAGTACACTACTATCAAGCATTCGACTGGTATTAGCTAAACTAAAAAATTCCAGGACTGGCTTTGGAAAAATTAATTTAGGGATTCGTATTAAATATTACACCCTGTATATATATTTTTTTAAAATGCAATAAGTGATTTTCAAACTACATAAATAGCCAATGAAAACGACATATGCGACAATGTTGTCGCACTTTTATTAAATTTTTAGTGAACGATCAAATCTTACCAAAAATAGAACAACCATAATGAAGTATCAAATTATAAGGTAATTAATTTAAACAAATGTTATAAATTTCAAACATTTTAATTGAAATGATAAACTGAGTCACTGCACAACAAAAAACAGTAACTACTAACAATAACGAAGAACAATTTAAAAAAAAAACTAAAAATATGTACATAGTTATGATAAACCCATAAATTAGAACTGGAAAAGATACAATAATGGTAACAAAATAAAAATAATTCAAAATAGATTTTCGAAATGGAACCCTGCAGCCTGTACACATTTTTGTTGCCGAATTGTTAATTGACGTATTGAATTACGGATACTCTGGGGATCGTTTCTAATAGTATTACAACAATGTATAATTCTATCAATTAATTGTTGTCGGTTATTAATATTCACTGCGTAAACTAGTTGCTTCAATCGTCCCCAAATATGGTAATCAACGGGATTGAAATCAGGGGATCTTGAAGGCCACGAAATAGGACCTGCACGTCCTATCCACCTGTTGCCATAAACATTATTGAGATGTTGTCTCACTGCCAGTAAAAAGTGTGGGGGTGCCCCATCATGCTGAAAATACATCCCTCGGATAGCAACGTTCGCGTTGGCAAGCAAATTCGGCAAAATATTTTGTAGAAAGTTCAAATAGACCTGCCCTGTTAAAGGACCATCAAAAAAGTGAGGACCTACTAATTGGTTATTTATGACACCAATCCACACGTTAACCGAAAACCTTAACTGAGAACGACGTTCTCGAATAGCATGGGGATTTTCTTCTGCCCACACATGTGAATTTCGTGAATTATTTATCCCGTCTCTGGTAAATTGGGCTTCATCTGTAAATAGTGTCCTGTATAGCGTTGGTCGATTATTGTTAATCCATCTACAAAATTCCAACCTATCGATCTCATCTCCAGCATGTAGTCGCTGAACCATTTGAATGTGATATGGGTATAGATTATTTTTTTGTAAGACTCTACTTACTTTTGATTGAGTAACATTGAGTTCTCGACTTACTTGTCTAGTGCTTATTGTAGGGTTCATAGTAACGGCGTCCATAATGTCATCTTCCTGCGCTTCATCTACATGTCGCTCTGTTGTTCCACTAGGAAAAGTGCCATTTTCTCGCAAATAATTAAAAACTGACCCAAATGTTGGATGACTGGGAGTTCGACGATTAGGAAATCTCCTGCGATATTCTCTACTAGCAGCCCTACCATTCCCATTACAGAATCCATAAACAAATATTATGTCTGCATATTCTGTGGTCGAAAACTGATGTGGCATTTTGAACGAAAGTAACAAAAGCTCTACCAAAACTAACACAATGTACTTAACGTAGATATGACAGAAGAAATATGTATTCTTGTACACATAAATAACAATTGATAATGACAATAATGACAATGGGTATAAAATATCAAGAAACGTCAAACGGTCAACGCCAACCTTCATTTTAAACTTTTTTAGATTTATTTTTATTTAGTACAGTTGATGCAATGTATTATTATTTGACATAAAATTTTAATCATTTACAATCAACAAAAACTAACACATACAAGAGGTTTGACTTTTTAATCAATTTAATTTATTATTTATCGAAAATAATGCCCCAATACGATCTATGAGTAAAAATTTAAAATTGAAAAACAATTGATTCTATCGTAGAGATAATACAAAGTGACAGTAAAGATGTTAATTTTCTACGTATTAGATTATGTTGTAGGAACTCATTTTAATTAAAATGTTTGAAATTTATAACATTTGTTTAAATTAATACCTTATAATTTGATACTTCATTATGGTTGTTCTATTTTTGGTAAGATTTGATCGTTCACTAAAAATTTAATAAAAGTGCGACAACATTGTCGCATATGTCGTTTTCATTGGCTATTTATGTAGTTTGAAAATCACTTATTGCATTTTAAAAAAATATATACAGGGTGTAATATTTAATACGAATCCCTAAATTAATTTTTCCAAAGCCAGTCCTGGAATTTTTTAGTTTAGCTAATACCAGTCGAATGCTTGATAGTAGTGTACTGTATCATGCAAAAATTAAAAAAATCAAATGAGCCGTATAAACACTACAGTAAAATGAAATAAATGGTCAATTACACAAATCACCCTGTTAATTAATAAAGAAGAGGAGTTGACATTTTTTAGTGGCCACATGATATGCTCCCTGAGGGACTCTACATATGGTAGAAGTATGTAAAGTTCCTCATGACTCACCCTGTATATATATTATAATATATATATATATATAATATATATATAGATATTTTGGGCTTTGAGTATCAAATACTGGTCTGGAACTAAAACTCTTTAAGGTTCGTTAAGCTTTCGAGTTTATTAACTCTTTCCCAAACATACTAAAACTGAAAACAAAAATTACATTAGATAATGAAGTTGTTGTATCTTCAACTCCTTGTTCTGAAGCTATTTTCTTGTGGCATTTTAAATTAATTACTAATTAACTGGAAATAAGCCACAATTACAGATAAAAATACGTTTATTGACGTTTCAATTTCCACTTCAGAAATTTCCATCGTAATAGAATGTTCACTTAACGCACAGGTTTGTACTTTGTTCAGATTAATGTCAATCTCGTGCGACGTTCACCTTACGGACAAATTTCTGGACGTTTCTCCAATATAAGTATTCGAAATTTCAGTTGATCCATTGCAAAATGTGTCCGTCTCTTGTGCAAGTTTGAGGTAAGCTATATTTTATTTTTTTCAGATTCCCATCAATTTGGCTTTCTTATTGCTTATTTTCGAATATATAACATATATACAATAAAATAATGCAGTTTTGGATTTAAAACTACGTAAAATTAAACTAACTGCACTTTTTCACCTGTTCATGATTATAATTAGCGTATTTAATATAACTGAAATATTGCACCATCTCGTTGGTAAAGTTATTTATTGATTTGTTGTATAAAACGGTAATGAAAAATTAATAATTGAAACGCAATATGTATAACCAATACATGGTTCATTGAGTTTATATACGTTAATAATGTTATAGTTACAGGTTATTCGGGGACTTGAATTATGGATCAGTTTAATTAAAATCATTTTTTAAAAAATGAAAAATTATTGTAATATTAGAACTAAAATGTCATAGATACTACTTTTTCAGTCTGTAATATTTTATTAACGAAATTCTCAACAGAGAAGATATATTACTAATGGGCTAGAATATCAGCATATCTACAATAGATGCAATTTTACAATAGCAATTGAAAAGAAATAAAAAAATGAATTAAGATGACAGGGACGGGAGATATCAAACGGAAACTGCTGTTTACCCGAAAGCAGACATCTCCGTAGACCACAAACACTAAAATGTTACATCTGGTACGGTTTGCCTTACGGATGTAAAACATATATTTCTTCTTTTATGTGTGTTAAAAGTGATATCAATTTATAATGGAACTTTCTTACTGATCAACGATAAATATTCTACACCGATCACTCCACAATCTGGAGTGCCTCAGGGCTTAATTTTAGCACCAATCCTATACACAGTTTACAACAGCAACCTCCCTCGCCCCTATAATCAAAACAAAACCACTCTCCTTTATACCGACAATACAGCACTGCTTGCCGTGGGCACAGTAGATGCAACAATGAGAAACCGCTCTGTATTCAGTAGGTCTCAGGCCCAACTTGACAAAATTGTCAAATGGTACAACAAATGGAGAGTCACTCTTAACCTAACCAAGACACAAGCCATCCTCTTTAGGTATCCGTAAAACTCTCGGTTTAAAGATAAGGACAACCTGATAAAGCTCTATACGGGTGTCGGGCTCCATAGAGCTCTTAAAACATCTTACCCTAACCAGAGTAAATAAAAGCGCTAGACTCCTGGATGTCCTATAAGGCAAATTTTGGAGTATACAGAGCAAGACTCTCCTACACGCTTAAAAACCTACATCAAACCTTTTATTAGGTACTGGGCTGTTTTTTACTCCTCACTTAACAACTACCAAATAAACGTTTCCTTCCTCCTGGCCAAACTTCTTAATTTGGCGGGAAACAAACTTTCTGATGGGTATTTCAACACCCTAGAAGCGATGGAAATAAGATATAAGATAAGATTGTAACAATCTTCAAGCCAAAAATGCTCAATCAAAAAGAGTCGTTCCAAAAGTATAGTTAATAACACCTGAAAGTACCCCCGCAGAACAGCATGACTGGCAACCTTCCTTACCACACACCATGTTCCACAAACGACACAGCATATACACACTGACTAACTACTGCTAACAAGCTACTCGTCTTTCCTATTTTCCTTAACAAACACAAACAGCAAGCGCAGACTGACGTTTGCTCTTAGCAACTCTTTCCCCGGCAAGGGAGTCCACACCTTGAAGAGCCACTTAGCCTAAACGAGGTAGAAATAACGTTACCCTCCTTCTGTAGCTGGGCATTTGAAAGTGGTTTTATATGATTTCTTCTTCTTTAAGTAGTCTCCGATATAGATATTTATATGCTAAGAAACGTTAATTTAGTTTTAACGGGAATGTTTCAATTATAAATTAACTGAATTTTGAATATTTAAACATAAAGGTGTAACTACTGTTTACCCTTATCTAAGAGTAGGCGTGAAGGTATTATTTAAAATCTGACTGTAATTGGTGCATTTGACTGTTTTTTGTTTATCTTTGAAGCCTTTTGTGCTCATTAGCGAAACAATATACATTTTAAGTCACCATTCGCTTTACGTTAATTTTACGGGCAACCAGTAATATGGCATGGTGTGTTGTTGCTACTCTGACACTAGTCAATAATTACAATAATTATGGATGATCCTAAACCGGTTGCTTTTGACAATAAGGGCAATAAATTTTAACAAACTACTTCAACCTTAACAAAATCAATAATGGTAACGAATGACGGAGAAAACAAAATACCTACAACTTCTTACGTTGCTGCTGCTAAAACTCTAACCTATTTTGCCAAAAAAAAAAACAAGTAATTATTTTACATTTTTATCTGAATCTCGTGTTACTGTCTCATACAATCGAGTGTGTATCTACGTATTAAGAACCAAGCTTGTAGACCAGCTTATATTAGAGGATTTTATTGTCTTAAAAGTAATTTCTTTAGTTAAGATAATATTGATATCAAATGTTGGTCTATAAATATTTAATGAGACCATAGAACAGGCATTCAAAGATTGCGGACTTAAAATGGTGTCGCCCATGTCATTATCAAAGGCAGGTGTCCCAGGAGATGAGTACTCGTATATTATGAATTTTAGACGTCAAAACTACATCAGCCCAGGTACTATGAGCTATAAACGTCACTTTTAATACAGAATAAGAATATCGCCTATAGAAAATTTTTGTTCACTGATTACATGGAATGTTTTCTTTGTAAACAGTCTGGACATATCTATCCATCTTGTTGGGGATCTTCCTCGTGATCTTCGGCCTTCTACCTTTCCTTGTATTATGAGTCTTTCCATGTTTTCTGTGTTTGCTCTCATAACATGCCCAAAATATTTTAATTGTTGGAGATGGACTTTACTAGAGAGTCGTTGGCTAACTTTTAGCTCTCTTAAAATGAATTATTTGTTCTACGGTCGGTCCAAGGAATTCGTAACATTCGTCTCCAACAGAACATTTCAGTGGCGTCTATCTTTCTTCTCTCCGATTGTCTCAGAGTCCAAGATTCACATCCGTAGGTCAGTATTGGGAATATTAAGCAGTTGATCAACCTCATCTTTATCGCTCTTGAAATTTGACAGTCCTTCCATATTTTGGTCATTTTTGCTGTGGCAACTTTTGCTAGATCACATCTACGTTTAATCTCTTCTTGTAATGACCCTGTGTTTGTGATTAATGATCCCAGATATAAGTATGAGCTCACAACCTCGAACGGTCAATTGTGGTTATGTGAGATGATTGTTGTGTAGTCTATCCACTATCATGATCTTTGTCTTTGATATGTTTAATTGCAGACCAAATATTTGACTTTCGTTCACAGTGAATACAGTACATGTCCGAACATAGACACGCAAACTACCTAGTGCCACAATTAACTAATCTATCATTTACATTGCTAATATTCCAATAGTTGATACAAATTCTGAGCATCTTTAAAGAACTACAGTATTGCCAGCACCGGGTTCCAAAAGACTACATTGATGAAACTTATCATACAAATTCTCTTAAATACCAGGCATTCTCCGTTGATGTAATGCCTCCTTACAGAGCACTCTAATAGCACTGGACGATTACACAATGACTTCTTCTAACGTCCTACAAGTCCCCTTGACGTTGGCGATTAACATGGCGAAACTGTCTCTGTCTCGAGCTATTCTAAATAGTTGCTCAGCTTTCTTTATTCCTGTCCACTCCCTGATATTCTTCAACCAAGAGGCCTGCTTTCTACCAATTCCTCTGCGTCCTTCGATTTTACCCATCATAATAAGTTGAAGAATATTATATCGGTCTCCCCTTACTACGTGTCCAAAATAGGCCATCTTTCTACATTTGATGTTATCAAGCAGCTCGCGAGCAGCATTTGCTCTCTCAAGGACTGCCACATTTGTCAGCATAGCCGTCCATGGAATTTTTAGTATACGTCTGTGCAGCCACATTTCAAAGGCCTCCAGACGATTAATGGTGGATATTTTTAATGTCCATGCTTCGACACCGTATAAGAGGACTGACCAAATGTAGCATTTAACCATGCGCTTTCGAAGTTGAAGTTGCAAGTTATCATTACAGAAGAATGACCTCATTTTTAAAAATGTCGTGCGGGCTATCTCGATTCTACATTTTATCTCTTGATCTGGATCTAGTTGTTCAGTAATATGGCAACCAAGATATTTAAAACTGGACACTCTTTGAATTATATGACCATCAACATATAATCGTGCATCTTGATGTGCTAAACGGCTAAACACCATGTTTTGTTTTTGAACAGTTTATGTTTAGGCCAAACTCTCTTCCCACTGTATCAATGGCATTTAAAAGGCATTGTAATCCATTCATGTCATCACTTAAAATAACTGTATCGTCTGCATATCTGATTGTATTTATCAGAATTCCATTAACTTTCACGCCCCATTCCAAATTATGCAGCGCTTCTTTAAATATTCTATCTGAATATAAATTAAATAACAGTGGGGATAGTATACAACCCTGTCTGACACCTCTTTGTATTTTACATATTTCTGTTGATTTTCCGTTTATGCAAGCTGTCGCTGTTTGACGCCAGTATAACTTTTCTATGAATCGTATGTCTTGACTATCAACTCCTTTATCTTTTAATATTGTAATTAATTTGTGATGCTGTACTCGATCAAAGGCCTTTTCATAGTCAATAAATACAGCAAAGACGTCTTTCCTTTGATCTCGACATTTCTGCAGTAATACATTTAGTGCAAAGAGGGCGTCCCGAGTTCCCAGTCCATTTCTGAAGCCAAATTGTGTTTCATCCTGATCTTCTTCACATTTATCTCTGATTCTACTGTGGATGATGCGTAGAAATATTTTCAAAGTGTGGCTCATAAGGCTTATCATTCTATAATCGCTACAGTTTTTCGGACGTTGTTTTTTTGGTAGTGTTATGAATTCGGACTTTAACCAATCTTCAGGGATATCACCAGTCGAATAAACATCATTGAAAAGTTTGACCAGTATTCCAATGTTCTCCTCATTTATAAGCTTTAACATCTCTGTCGGTATGTTATCAGGGCCAACGGCTTTCTTGTTCTTTGCTAACTTTATAGCATGCAGTATTTCTGATTTTAGTATTTCTGGTCCTTCACCTTCAACTAAAGTCTCCGGTTCTTCGGGTCTATCATCATTATACAGTTCACTTATATAATTACACCAGGTTGTTCGAATTTCATGTTCGTCTATTATCATTTTTCCCGACGAATCGGTTATAGTATGTGGAGTTTTCTTATGATAAAGACCAGCTACTTCTCTAACTTTTTTAAACATATTAAACGTATCATGTTTTTCATTCAACTTTTCTAATTCCTTGCATTTATCCTCCATCCATTTTTCTTTAGCCACCTTTATTTTTTGTTTAATTAGTTTCTGTTTTTCCTTATATTCTGTCTTAACAGCTGATTAAACTTATTGCATTCCTCGAGAACTTATTTGGCAACAGCAACTCAATAATGGAAGCTCTTCAAATTACGAAAATATGCAGGCACTGTTGTACGATATGTATAAAATATATCGGTTTTTAACAGAAATATCTGATAACGGCAGAGTTACTAGAAAAACAAAAAGTTAAAGACTATTTAAAAGTTAAAGATCTTTAACCACAGATAATAGTAACGCTGAAGTATCACAATCATCTCCTGACAACGATTATCTTTCAGATACATTACAAAAGACAATGTTTACAAGAGACAAACTTTAAAGATACAAAAATTGGGCAACTTAATGATTACGAAGGTTATCATTATTTAAGAAAGAGAGCCAGTGGCGGCACCTCAATTATTGTTTTGACAGATCTGTTTTCTACACATCACATACTCACCAGTGCCATTGAAGCAATCGGGTCTCCATCTGATTCCCGAGTATTAAAGTATGTCCCATTTACCTACCATCAATTTCAAACTTATCAAACTGTACGATCTAATCCATCAACTCCCCACTTCCTATCTTCTTACGGGTGACTGCTATACACAAAATATTTTGTGGGGTTCGGATAAGATATATCTTATCGGAACCCCACAAAATATTTTGTGCATTGATTTGGTGATAAAAGGTCGACAATTGGAAATGTTTGGTCCAAAAATTAGTATTGTTCTGAAGCTATTTTCTTGTGCCAAAGTAATTACTATTTTAATGGGAATAGGGCAAAATTTAAGTTTGTAATAAGTTTATGGACGTTTCAATTTGTATTAATAAAGTATTCAACTAGTGAATTCAGAGGTTTAATCGGTCATTCAGATTGGCAAAATAAAACAAGAAGTCAACTACTCCATAACTTTATAGAAGACGTTTCGTTTTATATTTCTAAAGCTTCATCAGTTCTCTAAAATACAATAGACGGTATAGAGTTTATAAGAAATACAGATCTAATAGTTTATAACTTACAACTCAATATGTAGTACATTAAAGATGTTATTATATATGTACTTAGGTTTACTCATTATTTAGAACTAACTTAAAAAAAAAAACACAAACAAAGAACACACAAATTTTGCAAAAAAATAATATTCATATTCGTAGACACAAAGATTTAAAAACTTTTTAAACGAACATTTGGCTTTATTTAGAAATGATCCTGATAATTTTCTGTATCAGGTGTATCCTTGATATAATCAGATGTATCATTGGTATAATCGTTTGAATATCATTTTTTGTATAATATTCTTCATAAGATTCTACGAGATCATCAGGGTATTCTTTAAAGACATGGGGTCTTTGCTGAACATTTTTGGAAATTTGGATTTCTCCGAATAACAGAGGGGCGATTCTGCGGTTGATTTTAAAAAGGATAATTCGACCTCTGTGGGTTTAAATTTTATTCATTGGAAGAGTATTGGTTTTGATTACTTAGGTAATTTTGTAATCTACCATTATATTGATTGGAAGGGTATTGGTTTTGATTATTTTGGTAGTTTTGTGGTCTACCGCTATATTGATTTTAGTAAGAGGAAAACGTGATGAGCGACATTATGGCCAATACGACCACAACTTGTATATTTAGAAAAATTAGATGAGGTTCTTCTCATCTGTTGGGAAGGTTTTGGATTATTTTGGCTATCTTTATTTAATTTTACTAACGTGCATTGGGCGGTCTTGTGGTTTTGTGTTAGGCCTGATTTTTGGATTGAGACGTGCATGTCTGCATTTAGAACTTGTAGTCTGTTGCAAAAGGTTAAAGATGATTCATTCGATAACTGTCGAAGTCTTTGTAGGTCATGAATTAAACAAGTGAGATCTCTTCTATCTCCGAAATGAAGGTTTAATAAGTTTTTGATGTCCGTATATGAAGTTGTTTTTCTAGAGTTTATTAATTGAGCTGCTTTACCTCTTAGTTTATTTTTAATGTGAATCGTTAATAAAATACGTTGGTCTCCCGAAGACATTTTAATCACGCAATCACATGGGTCTAAGAATGTGGAAAGAGAGATTGGGTCTCTTTCACTCAGGAATAGGTATTTCTGAAAGTTTGTAGGATTCAATTTCAACTTGGGTTTGTGAACGTGTTTTAGGCTTTTTGATAATAATATGTCAGTAGAAGTGTAAAACAACATATGAGAAAAGTAAATATGGTAAAATTAAATAAAATATGGTAAAATTAAGTAAAATATGCTAAAATCAAGTAAAATATGGTAAAATAAAGTAAAATTTAGTCAAATATCGGTGAAAATATAATATGAAATCAGTGAAATGCGTAAATAAGAATGATAAAATAATAAAAGTATGAAAAAAAAAATTTAATATTTGACAGTCGAGATTAAAAATTAAAAATATTATTATATATGTACGGTATGTTTGCAAATATTACAATAGTAAAAACGAGATGATTGAGTAACTTACATTAACAGAAACATCAAGGACGTCTTGTTTTTTAACGGGATCTGCTACCATGGGCTTCACCAGGTGTTCCTTCCGTAGTATCCAGTTGAATGAGAACGGCTCTAGGTTCTTTTTCCGTTGAGTTAGAGGGATCCGCCGTTGCTAGTGAGTTTCCTTGTTCAAAACAACCTTGTTCCTTGTGACAAAATGTCATTATGTCATCAAAAAAGAAGAATAATTCTTCTTTTCTACCTTCAACATGAAGTTTCAGTTTTTGTGGGTTTTTAGATTTTAGATTTTTTTGTTGTGTTGTATTTGAAAAAATACCCTTTTGTGTTGTAATGTTTGTATTTAAAATTTTAAATGTATTTTTTAATATTTTTAACATGTTTGTGACAGTGTTCTTCACCACGAGGACCAACATTTCCAATGTAGGTTTTTAAATGTTGATTTCCACCACTTGTACTAAATAGGTTTTCCATTTAGGTGCTGATGAAGGTGACAGCGTATCACCGAAAATTTCACATTAAGAATAGAGTTCTACACCAAACTGGCTTATACCAGCTCTAGCCGATCCTTGATTTGACGCTTTCCCGAAAGTTACCTACCAAAGAATTGTATTCTTCGTCGTTATATACACTATATATATATATATATATATATATATATATATATATATATATATATATTCTATCTAATTTAAGACATTCCTTTCCGTAGATTGTTAGAGGTTTGTTATTTAAAGGATTAGTAACCATAGGTATACGGAACATGTTTTATGTTATTAACATTTAAGTTTAAAAGTAAATACCAAAGATAATTATGGTTTTAATTAGGATCAATCGGAAATGTAAATGCGTTATTTAAACACGAAACAAGAAATACGTATTTATTTAGCAAACTCCACAAACCGAACATTTGTTGAAGTGGACTTTCGCCCTTGTTTTCGTAAATAATATTTTGCACAGTAGGCAGTTACCAATGGTATTATGAAGGGATGTTTATTTATCTAAATATATTAACCTCGCGGAAACAAGAGCAGAATCAAAAGTGAGGTATTGACACACTCTAACCCTCTCAATTCGGCGACCTTTCGTTAGATTGCACGCTTGTGAAACATTATGAAAGCCTTCTACGTATTTCCTTTGTTTATGTTCCCAGTATGAACAATTTTGGTGAGTTGCTGCATATTCGTTAACAATAATAAACAAAATGTTTTATTAACAGAATGCCGGCACAAAGGAGATGTAAACGTAACGTAAATTATTTTGGTTTTAACGGAATGCAGTATAAACGAAATAATGTTTTGCAAATTGTTTGGTGGGCAGCAGAATTTTATTTTTATTTTTTAAAGCAATATTTTTTCATCTCCCAGATAAAGATATAGAGGATTTATTGAAATGAATAATTTAATTTTTATCCTCTTATATTTTAATAAATTGAAATATATGCCTATGTAAAATTATTGAAATTATATATATTTTTTAAATATTTAAATAATTCAATAATCGTTACCTATCCACCATAATTTCTCCATACTCGTATCTAATTAGTGAAGATGTTTATGTGCGGTAAATATTAACACGTTGAGTGCTAGATGAGACCAACGTGGTCTCGTCCATTTCTGGGACGTGATTGTGTGTGATACCAATGTGGACTCATATGCAGCGTCGAAACATTTCGTTATATGAAGCAGCATTGGTCTCGTTGTATTCATTTAAATGCCTGACTGGTCCAGTTACTATATTTGGCCTTTATATACAAGACCGTTATGGCACCCTACAGCAATATGACTTTTTTTGTTTTAAATAAAAATCGTAATTTTTAAAGGTTTCTTAATTTAAATTTATTTATTTACTTGCAAAGAAGTAAATGTATATAAAAATAAAACTTTACTCTACATGAAAACTTAATATAAAGGGAACAAGGGCTTTGGTATTTTATATTTTCGTTGGGTTATGCGCTACAAAAAAACAACATATACAGTAATGTTTTTTACAATTAGAGCACTTCAGTGAACTTTGTGGGGTTTTTCTTGAGGCCTCCTTGGAACCCGATTGTTCAGAGATCTTCGCATAACAAATAACGCAACGTCTTCTATTAGCTCGGCCAACATCTTCCAGTATATGTGAGGCTTCCTCGGACTCTTCATTATTTGGCGTAAAATCTTCACCTTCTCGCAATAGTCTCTTTACAACTTCCTCTCTAAATTTAGTAATTGACATATTGACATTGGCTATTTCTTGATGAGCAATATAAGCATTTACAAGACACGTTCCCGTTAGGAGTTCCAACGCCAGCTTTCTGTACCATTTTAAGCTTCGCCTTAAGGAAGTATTATAGGCTTTCACTTGATCGGATAGATCAATAAATGCCTTACATTTATTATAATCTATAACTATTTTTGGCTTCAAAATGTCTTGTCCTCTTTTCTTCACTGGAACCATCTCAGCCATGTGCTTAGTACTTAGACACAGAACATCGCGTTTATCGCGCCATTTTTGTACCACGATTTCTTTATCCATACCATCGGTAAAAAAGAAATCGAGCGACCGCACAAAGATTGAGTGATAACTTTCTACCGGCAATGAACACAGCAGATTACTCATAAAGAGAAAGAAGAAGAAGAACCTGTGTTAAAAATACTTCTATGAGAAATATTGCCCCATAGACTTATTTTAGCTCTACTGTGTGATCCTATACTCTATACACCAGCAATTTACAAAAGACCCATGTAAGTTCACTAAGTAGTGGGAGAGAGTTTGTCCAAATGAGACGCCAGGTATTTTTAGTGATTTACAAGAAGTGAATACTGTAATTAACATTGTTTAAAGTGCAATAGAGTTAGTGATTATTACTTTAACACTAAATAAGTTTTGGTAGACTTATTTTATTTATTACTTGGTCAAAATCTAAAACTATGAAAAAATGTAAATGTCCCCGTTTTAGACCACCGTTCGGGTAAAATGGGGACCTCATTAAAAACAATGGATTTTTTTATTTTTATTTTTTTATCTTTTTTAACATTTTAATTACAATAGCACACATTTTAAGTTTATGACAAATACTTATTACACTTGTGACAGGATAAAACATAGACACAAAACAATTTTAAATTAATTTTTTGTGAGTTTTTAAGTGTTACGTCTACAGAAATCGCACAGGAAATAGTCGTCTTCTTCATCTGCATTTGTACATGCGTCGTGGGCCCAACCAGAGCATCCTGAGCACTGAATCCACCCTTCTTTGTCCTTAGAAGCAGAGAAAATCTCACTGCAAAATATACAAGCCTCATCACTGCCCCTTCTTCAGATGAGGAAGACTCGTTCTGGTTTTCGAACTTCATTTTCTTTAATGTGGGACCAACATCAGTTTTTGGAAGGTTTTCTTTATCGCTACTGTTGCCAACTTTCTTCAGTTTTGTTTTATTCAGCATTTTAGACGTTTTAAACAGTTTCTTTTTAGGTTCTTTTTTCATTTTCTTTTTCTTTCTTCATCTTCTAGTTCTTTCTTGTAAGGTGAAGACGTCAAAACTGCGGTTTTGTCGCGTCTTCTGTTATGTGTTGTATTTCTGATTCTTTCTTGTTCTTGGGGAGGTGGCATCAGACACCTTGGTGACATTATAGCAAAAGAAGTGGAAGGCTGCTCATGGATGATCCAGAAGTGGACCAATCAGGTTGGGTTGGGGGTACCAATGTTACAGCATTGGAAGTATTTGACACAGAATTTGGCAGAAGGCAAGAAGAGGTATCTTTATCCAAAGTGGCAGATTCGAGGCACGAATAGGTCTTTTTCCAGGGTAACTGATTTGAGGCACGAAGAGGTCTCATTACCCAAACAGGTAATTTGAGACACGAGGTACTTCCTTGACCATCTTGTTCAGGCATGAACACTGACGTTTGAAGAGTAGGACAGTTGTTTGATGTCGAAGGAAGGTTAGGTTGGTGATTTTGATCTAAGGGTCTCTCCGTTGTTTCAGCTGGTGCAAATAGCATCAGAAAACACGTCACGTTAAAAGGATATATACCAGTTTTCTCAAAGCCCTTAACTGCTGTTTGAACTGAGGCTGCTCTTTGAAAAGCAGCAACTTGTGCAATTGTGAACGCTCGTCCAGGATGGTTGATCAACCACTTTCTGAGTTCTTGTTCATAGTAGGTATTAAGGGAAGCCATAAAAGAAACGTCCAGTGGCTGGAGCCGATGAGTCGTATGAGGAGGAAAGCAGAGTATAATAACATTATTTTCTTTCGCAATATTAATCAATTCGATGCTTTTTGAGTGCGCTCTGTGTCCATCCAACAGAAGTAAGACTGGCTTGTCTGGTTTTGGGTTTGAAAACTTAACAAATTGCTTGAACCAAACTAAAAACTTTCTGTTGTAATCCACCTGTTTCATGAAAGAAAGCAAAGGATCCTGCTGAAGCATCGTCCATTAATGCAAGATTGTAATTTTTCGTGGAAATATAAACATTGTGGGCATGTAGTTTCCAGCAGCACTCATACAGGTCTCGGCTGTCACTAGTGTTCCTCTTTCAGATGAAGCTAAAGCACCTACTTGTTTCTTCCCCTCAGCGCTACAATTTTTGATGCCTTATTAGGAACCGTCGTGATTCCTGTTTCGTCAACATTATAGATATCCTTAGGGGAAATGTTATATTTCTTAATATGTCTCAACAGTCGAAAAATTATTAATGCATCTCGATTGAATCCCTTAGCACGCGCCAAGAAGTTTGCTCGGAGGCGCAGCGAAAGTCATGGATCCTTTTAGAAATGCATACAGAGCCTTTCGGTACCCCATTTGCCCTCTAAAAGTTGCACGCGATTTCATGCTCTCTTCATTCCAGCTCTGTCTATTCGTCGTCCTTTTGTACCGGTCCATTGTCAGATCTGAAAAAAACCACATAACTTAGGCTTTATCTTTAACACATATAATATAAATCAGTAAATATATAAAAATTATAATCATACATTAGACACAGTTAAAATTCAACAAAAACAAAATTATTTGATATTAATGCCTATATAAAGTTTTATAGACATAGGATATCTTTGAATACATTGATGTAAAACTATTTAATGATCAACACATTTTATAGTCTAGCATCGTCACCGTTTTGGACAACTTCAAATGTCCCCGTTTTGTCGACAGTGCTACATTGTAAAAACAGGGCTCACACACTCCTCGTGAGATTACCAACAACAAATTTGAAATTAAAAGCATAAAATCTAACATATTCAAGAAGTACTTACCGAGAGTTTACTCCTGCCCTGTACTAACCGCCTACAGGACCCAAAAACAACAAGAAATAGTTAATTAATTTAGAAAACTTCCGTAAACTCGCTGAATCAAGCAGAAGTTCACTAACTGTTCGAAAACCAACTTGTAAATGGCAACTATGAACGTCTGCTGCAACGAATACCAACTTTAGTCGCTCTTTGTAGCATCACATTGGACAAGTGACGATATGCGACAATGGCCTGACCCCGTTTGATCCGACTCCCCGTTTTGACAACTCTCCCTTACGTAAGAAACTTATTCACTGTATTCGCTCCGTCCTATTTTTGGCGTGACCATGGTAGGGGTACATTGACACGACGCCAGCGTGCATAGCGCGAAATTATGACAAAATTGGAATATTGAGACTAAAAATGTTTACGCATCAAATTTTATCAAAAATGGTGTGCAAATACATTGTTGCGTATTTTAATTGGGCTAATAATAGCAAAAAAAGTGAGTGTAGTTTTTATAGGTTCCCAAAGAATTACATATAAATTTAGAGAAAAAGAAAAAGATAAATTCGGCATTAATATAAAAAGTAAATATCACATAATTTCATTTTAACGCAAATGAAATAGGAAAATTTAAATAATTTCCCTTGAATGATATTTCATAGGCTTTCAAGCTAAACTGCAGATGACTTTAGCTTTTATATCATAACTTTTACTATTATTGTTTTTAATTATATATGCTCTTTTGCTGAAAAGCTTGATTTTCAGTACGCAGCTTTTTTCCCTTTCTCTTACGTTTGTGGAGTTGAAAAAATATATTATGGGTGAATTTTGAGAAACCCAGTTTTTAATATACATTAATATTTGTACATAAAACTGAAAATAATATAGTTAAAAAACTAATTTATTAATAATTTATCAATTGCGCATGTATTAACAATGTCAAACATATGTCATAATGTTTTAATCATAAATTGGGACTCCAAAATTGTCAGAAAAAGTCGGTAGGGTGTCGTGCAATCACGCACGCCGGGGGACGATATGTAGCATCGAAATCGACGCCTTTTAATGTTTATTAACCTATTTTCTATCTAAAAAAACTCAATTTAAAAGAAACTTTATACGTCTATATTTCTTGCTCTGATATTATGTATTGTAATTTTGAAAGAACTGAGAATCTCATTAATAGTATAATAACGACTTCGGCGTGTCAAAAGCTTGTGCAATAGTTTGTAGTTTTGCATCACTTAATGGTACTCGACTTTACATATTTAAATCTAGAATCATACTATCAATATCGAGTTCAGAGCGAAGCAGTGATGGATTTTTATTTTTTGCACAATCGTGTTTTACATAATAATACGCAATATAAATATAAAAAGCATATTTCAGAAATATTTGTATATCAGGTAAATCATTCTCGTGTCATATTTAAATAAATATTAAAACAAGAGTGACTAAATATATTGCTATTGAAATAATAAAATCAACATGTAAATTCAGTTAGTATTATGAACATTTTTAAAAAAATGTTATATCTCAGCGAAATAAAATTTTATTAGTGTCAAATAGACTCAAATAGTGCAATATTGTTAACCTATAACTATTGATTCCATCCACAATGTTGCATTCCCCAATAAATACACCAAGTTTTACATTTTTTGTACTTCGGAATATTGCGTTGGCTTTCTTAATGCTTCATACAGTCTTCTTACACTTCTGCATGTCCACAGTTTTCGTAAATTTAAGGAAAAAAACATGAGATTGCGACGCACTGGAAGCATTCTTCGCGTTAAACTGAAGATGTGCGCACCACAACGTGTCACTCTGTCCCAGTTCTCTCGGTATCGACAAAACCCTCTCATATAGTGGTCCAGAATGGGCGTACCGTAATAAATTAAAGCTTCTGTATCATTGTTATTCTGGTTTTACAACCCCGTGTGGGTACTATAGCCTCCTTAAAACTTTCTTTCCAGTCATTCCTATCCATCGCCTTCCTCCGCCAAGCACCTATTCTCATATTTCTTATGTCTTCATTGATAAGAAACCTTGTTCTGGGTATTCATCTTCTTCTTTGAACAATGGGTCTATTAAGGAATACATGTCCTATCCACCTCAGATATGTTATAGATATCTTATATGTTTTACGATATCTGGTTTCTGGTATATTCTATACAGTTCGAAGTTGTATCGTCTTCTCTATACTCCATTGCCATTCATTGCTCCGTAGATTTAGCTTAGTACTTTTTTTTTCAAAACATTCTAACATGTTTTTATTACTTTTTGTTAGAGCCCAGGTCTCTGAATTATATGTAAGGACTGAGCGTATTATAGTTTTGTAGGTTTTTTTTGTATTTCTCAAAATAATTGTCGATTTAAGGAGGAGATTGAGCCCAAATAGCATCTTTTGGCTGTGAAAATTCTGCGGTTTATCTCTGCGGTAGTATTATTTTCAGTGTTAAGGAGCACTTCCAGATATACAAATTCGTTCACTGCTTCGATGACGTCGTTTTAGATAACAAGTGGGCGAAGGATTTGTGGTTGCGTGCTTATTTTCATATACTTCGTTTTGTTGGTGTTAATCATTGAACTCACTTTTGAAGCTGATTTTTTTAATGCTATATACGCCTCTCGTATAGCGTTTTCTGTTCTCTCAACAATATTGATATCATCAGCAGAGGCAAGAATTTGCACTGATTTATTATATGTTGAACCAATAGTTGTGATTTATGATAGACGTATTACTTTTTACAGAGCCAGATTGAACAGTCTACAGGAGAGAGGGTCCCCTTGGCACAACCCGTTATTTGTTTTAATTTGTTTAATTTATTAGCTGAATTGGTATTCCTAGATGTTTCATTGCTTTGGACATTTCTCTTCTGGATTCCCCAACAAATACAAAGTTTTACATTTTTTGAGCTTACTATTGTATTTGCTTTCTTAATGCTCCGTATAGTCTTCTTGCACTTCTACATGTTTCACAATTTTCGTACATTTATAAATAAAAACATATGAGATTGCGAAGCAATGAAAGAATTCTTCCACGTTAAACTAAAGATATGTGCACCACCACATGTCAATCTGCCCTAGTTCTCTCGTTATTGACAAAACCCTCTCACGTGGTGGTCCAGAATGTACTGGCGTACTGTAATAAATTAAAACCTCTGTATTGCTCTTATGAAATGTTGACGATAATATACTCTCATCATCAAGAGTACGTCTATGTATTTAACAGAACATATTTTTATATTGTTACTGGCTGTTTAAAAAACTGAGCAGAAACCTACTAGAGGCATTGCTTTTTTGAATGAAAAAAGACCTGCCTACCGGAAAAGATGAGCTGAACTTGTTCATTTAATCGATTTGGTGAATGTAGTCACCGAGTTTTCTTTACCGTCTGATCTGTTGAATCGGACACGTCCTTCTGTTAATATTTATTTCGCGTGGAGAAATGAATGTTACTTTTGATTAGTTCGCCCAATCATTGATTTAATATTCATGGATCAAATATCAGACAACAGAAGAAACAGAAGAAAAGATAGAAGAACTGTACCATAGCAACAATCAAGTCGTAAAAACTTTAAAAAGGCAAGACCCAACAATTGCCATAGGTGACTTCAACGCCAAAGTTGGGGCCAGAAAAACATCATCTGCAGTAGGACCATCTGGACTAGGAAACCAAACTATCGGAAAACTACGTTGGAGATTTTTGCGGAAGCAAATCAATTAGTAATATTACAACACCTGATTTAAGCTACAGCCAAGGAAATTGTACACCTGGAAATCTCTACAGGATTCTGTGGGAAGGATTGTAAAAAATCAGATTAATTACATGCCAGTTAATAAGAGGTATAGGAGCTGTACATTTGTTAAAACATAAATGGGACTGACATAAATTCTGATCATGTACCAGTTGTAGGTAATTTTAAAGTCAGAATGAAGAAGATTACAAGTAAGTCGATGAAAAAGTATGATGGTCAGAAAACTGAAAGATTCCAATGTTCAACTGAAGGTGAGTGAAAACCTCAATACAAATGTGTTAAAATGTAGAAAAGCAGAACTATAGAGAAAATCTACAACTTGACCTTCATACAAGAAACAGTGAGAGAAATAAAAGAACAACACCTGTAGAATGTTACAGAGAAACAGAAATCGTGGATGACCGATGAAATACTTGAACTTATGGATCAGAGAAAAAAAAACAAAGAAAATCTCCAAAAATATAAGAGAATAAGACAAAAAGTGCATGCTAGACTATGAGCTCTGTATTCAAGAGCCATGACCTCACCCTTGAAACAAAAATAAGGCTTCTTAAATGTTACGTGTACTCAGTGCTTCTGTACGGAGTAGAAACGTGGAAATTGAAGGCAAAAGCTCTATCAAAACCTTAGGTTTTTGATCTATAGTTATGCAGAAGGATTCTGAAGATACCGTGGGCAGACAAAGTCACCAATGAAGAAGTAGTATGGAGGATGAAAACATCCGCGGATTTGGTCAACATCGTGAAAAACCGTAAGCTGTAGTATTTGGGACATATAATAATTTGGGAACCAAGGCAGGTATGAGCTACTTAAATGCATTTTACAAGATAAAATTGAAGAAAAAGGGCCCCAGGGCTTGGTATCCTGAGGGCATGCTATAGAAAGACCTTAACATAGCGATTTCGTATAGCAACCAACAAAGTCATCATAGCCAGAATGATGGCCGACGTTCGGAACGGACAGGCACCCTAAGAAGAAGAAATATCGTCATACTAGCCTTCTATGGTCTACGAAAATCGAATATTTATATGTAGAACTTATATAGATTTAAAACATTGAAATGATTTTCATATTTTGTTTGTTTAGACCAAAATAAATTTCTTGAGAAACACGAATTTTATCTCCGACTGTTATTGACTACCCGAGATCATTACAAAATGCAATCATTTAGATATGGTTTCAAAAAATTTAATATTTTAAAAACTTTTGTGCTGTCGGGAGAATTACCAACACGTGGTCCTCTGAACAAATGTGACCATCACAATTTTACAGAGATGAATTTAAAAAACATAAAAGTAGATTTTAAACAATTTAAATATATAATTAAATAATATTATGTGATGGTAAAAATATTAAAAGTAAAATATTTAAGTAAGTAATAGATACTTTTCCAAACAAGATGAATAAAGCTCTTTCCAGAATCATATTCTGTGTCTCGTACATACTTTATTAAATTGACCCCACGTCAAGGACAAGGCAAATTGAGCTGACTTTGTCACTAAAACGCCATATTTCGAGATGTCCAGTACACAGTGAAACTTAAAAACCTCCTTTTTTATGCACACATTTTTTTGCCGAAATCTTTTGCCTTATATTTGGCGTTTCAGCCAAGAGCGTAGTCAGTATTCCGCCAAATCACTATTAATAACATCTATATTATAACATCTAATAACATTCTAGAACAAATCAAAGAAATCATTGGAGCTGAAAAAATAATCGTCTACAATTTTGAAATAATTTCGGACTCGTGTACTTGGCGAATAATCGTCACTTGCGTATATTTGTCGTGTAAGTGGGTTACTCGTACAATTATTTGTCACTCGATGCCACTCGTTGGATTTCTATCTGTTGTCGGTAAAAATGTCATGAGTCACTGGATCACGATTATTCGTATACTTGAGAAGTACATACTTGTCTATATTTGCAGAGGCGCTCAAACGAAGTGCATAAATAATTGGCAGTTACTGCGACTATTGATTTAGTTTTCAAAGACTACAGGAGCGTACAGAAGTTTTATTTGTGTGTGTATGTTTTTTTAATTGAAATCAAGTGGACAAATGACGTTGTGTTGCAGTTTCTTGTTTTTATAAAAATAAGCGCTCAATTGCTGTTTTGGTTAATTTTAAATACAGATGCATATCTGCTTCGACTTTTTTTTAATGATACCATCCACCATATTCTTGTCTCTTTTTAATTTAATTAAATAAGCAGAGCAGAAGCTGCAGAGGCAACAACGAGATTTTCCGGACGACCTTTATACATGTTGACTGTCACACCAATAATTGAGTTGTTAAGGTTGTTAAGATTAAATAGGTAAAGAAATAATAAATAAAACTTACTCACAATCAATTTAATTTAACTATCAGGCGACTAATATTAGTATATTAGATATTAATATATCAGTTTTTGAAAAAATATCTCTAATAATTAAAAAATACCCGGACAGATAACTCATACCTACATCAATTTCAAATAAAAAATAAAAAACTTTTTAAACTTATTATACATTTGATTATTAAATGTACATGTTCAGTTGCCAAAGAATTACTTTAATTACTTTAATTGGTTCAGTAATTTGGACATTAGACTGAGTTAGTTATATTGTAGGATGTATTTCAATTATCCATATTGTTACATTAAATTTAATTAATTAAAGATTGTTAAAGTATGCCAATATTAAACACATCAATTTACTTTTTATATCTAAAATTGAAACAGTTTTATAGGCATTCATTAATAACAGCATATTTTATGAAACTAGATAACTTAACTTACAGTATTGAGAAACAGAAGAAGAACTGTCACATGCTAACCTACATCTGTCAAAATTTACCACTAAAATCTAATAGATACAACAATAAAAAAACTCATTGTGCCCAAGACTATGATGTAGTGCATTAAAGTCCTTCCCCCTTTTAAATTCAATGTTTGTTTCGTCCCTTCTAAGTGTTTTTCTGTTTTAGTATGTTTAAATCATCCTTAATTGTTTGTATTTTACCATTTTATTTACTTGATTATTCTAATAATTAACTCATTGCCAATAGAACTTTATCAAAGTAATTTGATAACTACAAGTTGGAAAATAATTGCACACCCACACAATTTTTACATCTACACTTATTCATTGTCATAAAACTGTCACCTTCATAAAACAATTACTCAATAAATAACACACATTTCAAAAATATCTCTAGTATATTACATCACTTACATTTAACAAACAATTTCACACATATCTCAAATTCATTGGGTCAAATCTATCTCCTCAAGAACTTCCGGTTTACTGTCAAACAACTGCAATAATAGTATTGAGTTCTCCATTCAACAATATAAAGTAGTTTCAAACATGTTCTACCATCCATCTATTAATAGAGTACCGACATGTAAGTAATGTTTATTTTATTTATTTATTTTCTCATTTTATAATTTATTACAATCGAAGAGACTATTTTATAACAATTTGTGGGCCTTACCTTGTCTGTTTAACCTTTTTAAAAAATTTTTATACCTTTTATTCAACTTACTCATTTAAATAAAACCACAGACATGTAATATTGGCATAATTATTGTAATTTATAACATCTAATTTGTTTATCTTTATTAGACAACACCCTAATATGGGTTTTTATCATTTCAGCATTTGTTTAACTTTGTATCGAGACCTGAAGATGCTTTGCATATTGTAGAAAGCGAAACCGGTCGTCTGATAGTTAAATTAAATTGATTGTGAGTAAGTCTTATTTATTATTTCTTAACCTATTTGAAATGGACTCACACAAGCAACACATTCATGAGTTGTTAAGATTCTTTCGTATGTACTAAAATCACTCCGTATGTATTAAAACACCGAAAAAGTATTTTCAATCCTTTTGCATCGTTGAAGTAGATAATAAACACATTTTAAAGTTTGTTTATATATCACAGATGCGCATTATTCTTTGATCGTTAAGCCTAATAATGCGCGTTAAATAAATATTCCCGTTTATATGTTTTGTTTATACCGAGTTGGGCAAATGATTTTTGAAGAAAATTACATCACTCTCAGTAAAGCCGCTGTAAGGGGCAGCTAGTTTCAGTGTCGGTCCAAATTTAGCTTCAAATTTATAGGTTTTTGTGATTTTTGTCTTCTACTATGGGAAATTGTGTACTGTAGTAGCAGTGTTAAGTTTTATGTGAAGTTAAAATACGGTTTGGGAGAATATTTGAATAGGGAAGACGTAGGCGTGTAGCGGCGTTAAGAACCGGCAAATTTCTAAAAAGTAATTTATACTCAATGTAATATGTCAGTTTTAAAATAATAATCACTATTTCTATTTTTTCAAGTATCTAAGAGATTTGTGGCGTTTTCAAATATTTGAGGGATAACCTCATGTTTTCATTTCGCTCAGTGCCAGCTTCCATCCTTATTTTGTTTGTCCCTGGTCGTCATTATAGGCTATAGGTGCAGTTTTTTGCGTAGCAGTAAATCTTCAGTTCCACTTCCAGAGTTCTAAAATAAAAATTTAATGAAATTTAGGTAACTCTTTTTTGCATAACCGCACAAATTTTAAATTTGTTTTGTTAAATAATTGCTTTCACAACAGTTTTAGAAATTGTAATAATTAATATTATAAATGTTAGGGTGTGGCTAAGCTGTAATAATAATTATTCCCAAAGTTTAGTTTAGAATTTAATATTGACATCT
This sequence comes from Diabrotica balteata, assembly GCA_918026665.1. Taxonomy (NCBI): domain Eukaryota; kingdom Metazoa; phylum Arthropoda; class Insecta; order Coleoptera; family Chrysomelidae; genus Diabrotica; species Diabrotica balteata. Next base: position 37,199,716 of record OU898282.1, on the reverse strand, counting down.
GACAACTAGTTTTATTTTTTGACAGTTTATATATATATATATATATATATATATATATATATATATATATATATATATATATATAATATATATATATATATATCTAATCGTATGTAAGATTTTGTTTTATTTTGTTTTTTAAAAAAGGTTACAAATCCGTTACAAATTGTCCCATTAACAATTGTAAGTTCTTGTGGTATCTCCAATTTCTAGGTTTTTAAACGGATAGAACATAGTAAATTTTTTATGTTATTTTATTGATATTATTTATATTTGTAACTGTTTGTGGTGAAATATCAATAAATGTTAAATTTTTTGCCCCAACACAAGTTGTTATTGCTCTTAACTAACTCTCTAACCTCTTTTATATTTTCTAAGAAGGAAGATCCTTTTCTTTTATCCAGTAGGAAGATTCTTCTAAGCAGCGTCCATTTTAAATAGTTTGAGAACCTACTTGTATTGTGTTTTGTTCTAGAAGATTCATGTAAGTACCCCTTTTTGTTTCATTTTTGTAGTTATTCCAATCCAGCCCCCTTGTCATTCACTTATCTACGACGCAGTTCTACAAATAAACCCTGAGTAGCCGTTCGCAGACGTTTCGGTTTGTTTTGCTTACCCTATCTCTAGCTCCATAAAATCTGTCCCCAATTTTCAACTTCTTATAGTAATATTCTAGGTGATACGCAAACTGATCGTTACAAGGTTTTTAAGAATACTTGTGTGTATTTGCCACGTATGGGGCACAAACTGTCAAAACCGGTGCATAATGTTACCTCATTTTTACAAAAGATTGTGGAAATATAAACAGATATTTGCATTATTTTTTTTTACCTTGCAGTTGTATTTTCGAATTGATGTTTCCGTATAAAATGATATGACTAATAGTAGGGTGCCACTGTTTATATATTAATTTTAATATTTTATTTAAACGTTCTATTTAGTGCTTTTATCTTCTCATTTTGTACCAAAACTATCCGTGAAAATGGACCAACTAATTAATTTTTACACGGTCCGATTTTTCATGCTGTTTATGTATTTAATCCACAAATTCATTGTAGCGTAATGAAATTCAGCAACCAAACAGGAAATTACGCACAAACAAACAATATTAATTCCAATAATGATTCTAACAGGATATTAATAGGCCGCTTTTGATATAACACACGGCTTACTCTGTATGGTCGAATAACAATTTCAAAAGATCATTATTAGCGGGTTGGTTAGTTTATAGTTATTAATTTTGCACGAATGGCTGAAAAAATAAATCAAAGGGCATTAGTTAAAAGGTACAAGTATTGCAAATCCAGTAAATACTATATTTAAAATTCTATATTATTTTACACTGTTTTTACATTCTCAAAAGTTTATAACTATATTTTATGTTATTATTATACTTGAATTTTTCATTTAAACATACATATATAGATATTACGCAGTAGTTTGATTTTTCGGTAATAACGATAAAAATATTCTTTGTTTTTTCAAGTTTTTTTTATTTTTGAAAATTTTATCGAAAATACACAACAAAAATGGCAAAAACGGTGTATCTCATTAAAGCAATAACCAAAAAATGCAAGTTGAAAATAAAATTATGTAACTACCACTACTAAAGATAGCAATAATTGTCTTTTTTATATTATTTTGTCTTATCACATTTTTTGCAGCCTGTCCCTTATTCCGTTGTATTGTGAGCGAGGCTATCGAAAAAATGTTGGCAGCTTTACCACAAAAACTGCTTAAGATATTGTAAGTCCTTTCTCTTTTCCAAAATAATTGGCAACAAATCTAAAAGACAAAATAATAAAGAAAAGTGGATATAAATAAGAATTTATAACTTATATAAAAAATTCTTGGGTTCCTGCCATATCATCAGTTGGTAAAATAGTGTTGCGATGAATCACATGTTTTGAAAGGCCCATTGTAGCTTGTTCTAAAATGAAATATGTTGAGAACTAATGGCTTCACAAACTATTTCTCGAATAGGTCTGTTAGAAAATGGGCATTTTTGGTTTTATGTAATGTTTGGTATAGGAAGGTTTTTTTGGAAATCCATCGCTATTGATTCGAACTCTTTACTCTTCATACTTCTTTTTCTTGCTTCTTTTTTACGATCATTGAACACTTCGGCCTTTCGCAAATGCAATTTATGTTCTATTTCCTTCTTCCTTAGTCTTTGAAGAATTTTCTGGCGTCGTTGAATCATATTTATTTGTCAATAGTGCTGTCTTCTCAGCAGTATATTTATCGCAACTACTGCAGGTATCGCTGTGTAGATATCCAAATTTAATGTTGAATTTATTATTAAAAATTTTACGATAAAACTCATATGAAATATCTGGGAGAGATAAAGCCTTATACATATTGTAAATTTTTCTTATTGTTAGACTGTCTGGTAAGTACATTACTATAGATTTTTTCCTACTGTAGTGGCTTTGTCGACCCTTAAAGGAACCTTATGATCTTCTACAGCCCCAAATGTGGTCGAAGGCTTTGCACAATGTACGTGTTTATTTTTACTCCTCATATCAATAGGTGCCTCACCAGTTTTCTTTAGATTCTCCTGAATCGTTTGTGAACGACCAGTAATGCCACGTAATTTAACAAAAGCTCTCATGCAAAAGCTTTTATAAAAATATGCTTTATTTGGCATCATTTTCATTTTTTCGTGGTCTGCGGTTCTTTATTGAAGTAATAAATAAAAGGTCACTCAAGTAACTGTTCTGCTCATCTCTGTATGTTATTCTATTAAATTTCTAAATAATGGTATTTCTCTCCAAAATTAAAATCTTTTGAAAGCATTTGTACCGGGAGCACTTACAATCTTCAATAAATATATTTTTATATCTTATATAAATATATATATATATATATATACATATATATATATATATATATATATATATATATATATATATATATAGTATTTCTTGTATATATATATATATATATATATATATATATATCGGAAAAAGGAGTACGAACGTCCATCCAATATATATTAGGATCACTCAACGGAGTGGTGGGTTCTTATATCGGTCTCTAGGTGGAGAAATAAAAGACAAAGTTGATAGGCTACTTTATCTATTTTGAAGACGTTTCGCTTTCGAGTTTTGAAAGCAAGTTTGAAAGATTGTGTGGTTCTCATATTGTACTTTTTTAGATGAACTGATGATGCTTTCAAAACTCGAAAGCGAAACGTCTTCAAAATAGATAAAGTAGCCTATCAACTTTGTCTTTTATTTCTCCACCTAGAGACCGATATAAGAACCCACCACTCGTCTGAGTGATCCTTATATATATATATATATATATATATATATATATATATATATATATATATATATATATATATATATATATATAGGTCATATATAAGGTTTTTAAAATTCATGTTATCTATGACTCGACGATAGTGTGTAAATACACGATAGTAGTTCAGGGTTAAGGATACAGCAAATAATTATGAAAATACCTAATTATTCTAGTTGAAAGAGACTAAAATGCCACTGAAACTCTAAAAATCATACGAACAAGCTGATTTTTGCCCAGAATATTAATTTTGGGACCCCAAAAAAAGATGCAGAGAGTTAACCACTTTTACCCCCGGTTAGTATGATTTTTAGGGATCAACTCTCTGACGACTGGGCTAAATGTATGTTCTTAATAAATAGATTTTAATATAATTTAATTACGTTTTATCCATGTCAAAGTTGATAAACTTCAAATCTTGACAGATGTATCCAAAATCTGTTTCAAAGAAAGTCAAGCAGCGTGTTTGCTCCAAGGTATGCATTATAAATCCCCTTAAATGTCAATCCCATTTTTTTGATTAAAAATATCGAACAATGAAAATACTTGACATTTCTCTGTCTAATACTGTAATATCTTTGAGAACAAAACCCGGCATCCCAAAGGATACTGCAGACAGTGGATTCCAACTTTTTGTGTATTTGGATAAGAAATCACCCTAATCACCGCGCCGTGCTTTCTTCCTTTGTCAGTTGCGACCCATTCAATATTGAATAAAGGCGTATCTGTAAAGAATTTCGTTGGAACGATGCCCTGTAAGAGGAACGCGTAACAAAACGACTGAGACACATAAAGAATTTTTTAAAGGTTAATGAGCCTTAAAAATGTTCCTTATTACCTCTAACTAACCACAATGGCCTGGTAAAGTTTTCGATCTTTTACAGTTTGCTCATTTATATCAGAAATATTACGGTACTTAAAAATGACATTTATAGCAAAAAAGAAAACATCTAAATAGGATAATGGATTTTTGATAAGAGCAACTCATTTTTTAATATATATACTGTAAGTTTATGACAATAAAAAAACCTAACAATGCTGACTGAACACAATAACACAAAATTTGCGAAATTTTTGCTATGAATTATTTTCAATTCCTCCTAATCGATTGTTTTTCTTAAATGCACTGTCTCTTTTTAGATATGTAAAAAAATACACTAAAAGTTTCTACTGCTTTAACATATTAATACGTGAAGTAGCCGAACAGATAATACTATGTTATACTTATAATAATTAATCTTAGAGTATTTAGAGTTTATTTTATAATGAAAATTATGAGGATTTTATAGAGTGGTATACTCGTGTTTTCTTTTAGAAATAGCCCAGGCTGTGGGGAAAAAATACTCTCTAATCCAGGAATTTATGTAATGTGGCCTAGGTCGGCCTAAAAATTAATATGAAAAAAAACTAAAAATAATGACAAATACAGATGACCCCAGACATATAACTATAAACGGCAGTGAGATAGAACAAATCCAGGAATACATCTACCTGGGCCAAATCCTGACACTTGATAAAGAGAACCAAAGTGTGGAAATTACTAGAAGAGCAAGACTAGCATGGGCAGGATTTGGAAAACTTGGTTGGATACTTAAGAACCGCAAAATACCCCAATACTTGAGGAGCAAAGTGTTCAATCAATGCATCCTTCCTATCATGACATATAGATGTCAAAACTGGACCTTAACCAAGGCAAACATGAATAAACTAGCCACAACAGAAAGAACAATGGAAAGAGCAATGTTAGTTATGCGACTGTCAGATAAAAAGAGGAACGACTAGGTAAGATCCAAAACAAAAGTCGAGGACATAACAACAAAAATTGCTAAACTTTAATGGAGCTTCGCGGGCCACACTGCTTGACAGCAAGACCAACGTTGGAATACTACAATACAACATTGTAGACCTTACGAAAGTAAACGACCAAGAGGAAGACCACAGATGAGATGGGTTGATGACAATAAAAGAAACAAATTGAAATATGTTGCTCAGGATAGAGACCGATGAAAGGAGTTGGGAGAGGCCTATGTCCAAACATGGACGACAGAAGGCTAAGAAGAAGAAGAAGAAGGCCTGGGTTATAAAGGGCAACCTCAAGAGCAATCCCCAAGTTGTTTCAACAAAAATGTTTGGTCTTTGTTTATTTATGAGCGTTTATAGGTTCAAAGTACATGTTTTTGTTTTTTTTTTCATTTTTTGCCTAAAGTAAGTATTGTAATGGGTAGTTTCTGTATAGATTATGATAGTACTCTAAAATACCTTCAATTTGAGCTGGTATATGTTCAATTTAGTTTATTTGCTATTGCAAAAATGACAATGAAGGTCAAAATTAAAAAACGTAACATTTATTGGAAAATTGCTTTTTTATTTATTTCAAACGTATGACATTCAAGCCTATAAAATTACGAATCTAATGAGCCGCTGTAGGCCTGGATCACTTAATTTGTTGCTGAAATACGTTAATTAGTTTATTCTACGACCTTTAACTATGAATGTTCATAGGATTAACAACAAAATGGTAGAGAGCTAATTCTTCTTTAATTTTTTTCTTAAAGCTGTAAATTTTTATAATCCACTGGAAAATAATGTCAAGATTCAAGAGAAGAAGAAGTTCTCAAATAGGTTTCAGCCACTTCCACAGGAAAACTTCCATAAATGATAAATAAATAAAATGGTAGATAATTTAGCTCAATCAGAAGAAGCAGAAACTTACTTCACTAAAGCCTTAACAAACAACACAATAAAAATTTTACCAAATAGACCTGAATCTTACACATGAAATAGATAGATGAAATCCGACAGATGAAATAACAGCGGAAATCCAGAAAAAGGGTCATAAGGTAAGGAACGTTACAAATGTCAGACACAAATTGAGCCGTGAACCGTTACAATTATTTTTTGTGGATATCAAGCTTCAAACGAACAACAAAAAAAGATTTGAACTACAGTATATACAACATTGTAAAATAAGGATTGAATCACCGAGAATTAGAAAAAATATACCACAACGAACACAATGTCAAGAATATGGTCACACTAAAACGTATTGTGCAAAACCATAGATATAATTGCGTAAAATATCCTGGATCACAGAACACAAAGAACTGCAAGAAACCAAAAAACACACCTGCTTCTTGCACTAACTGCAACAAACACGATCCTTCTGATTACAGAGGATGTTCTGTTTATCGTGAACTACTAAATGTCAGATACCATGACAAATCAAAACAAATCACCACTCAAAATCCTCTTAACAATCCTAATGTAAATATACCTACCCAACATCATGCTCATAATTTCAACAGAATTAGTTATAGAGATGCTACCATTGGAAACTTAAATGCAGATAACAAAATTAACAGCAATAAATTAGCAGATAAACAATCAGATTTTCTAAACGAATTCAAAAATATGTTCTCTCAACTCTTAAACAAAAATAGCATGATTTTAACCATGTTAACTACAGTCATTAACAAAATAATAAAGTAGCTTTCAAGTCACCATGAATTGCGTCGTGTAATGCTAATGGCATTTCAAACCATATATTAGCGATATCATTGTTTTTTAAAATATATAATATAGACATTCTATTATTATCTGAAAGCCATACCACATAAAAAACGGTTATTAAGATACCTTACTATACTGTGTATTATGCAAACCATCCAGACGGAGAAGCACATGCAGGTTCTGCCGTTATTATTAAATCAAAAATTAAACACTGATCTTAGACATCCAATTTTAAGCGAAGAGTGTCATGATTTCATACAAATTCTTGGATCCAAATTCATAGTAGCAGGAGACTGGAATGCCAAATACATCACATGAGGTTCCAGATTAATCGCGCCTAAAGGCAGCTTTACATATAGGCTATGCAAGTCTCATGCTATGCAAGTCCGACTTGCATGGCACATTTCTTGCCTAGCTTGACCTTTTTACATCAGAGATATTTCTGTGCAATTTTAGATCCCACTTTCATTGTTGCCAACAGAGAACATATGTATCAATTTGAGGTTATTTTATTTTAAATAAGTATAATTAAGTACTAAAATAAATAATATAATAAATAAATATACACTATTTATGGTTATTAAAAGGGTGAAGGATGTCAACGAAAGAAAAGAAAACATTGTTATTGTTGAATATTGCTGTTGTAGCAACAATCATCCATAGTCAACGACTCACCCAGTCGTTTTTTAGATTAACTTTAGACATAGTATATCTATTTATCACCACTTAATAAACTTAATTTAAATCAAAACACAACAATACACACGTGGGCTAAGGGACGCTAAAGATAAAGATAAGGTTATGTTTTATTTTGCAATTTATTATAAATTGTTACGTTGGCAACATGAATTTTAACGATAAATTGCAAGAAAATAGCATGTGTAGCAAATAAAAAATATTCTAATTTTTCATCTAGCACAGCAGTTGCATGGAAATAGCCCGTGGGCATGCGCAGTTCCATGATCTGTCTTGCATGGCTCTTGCCTATCATGAAAATAGCATAATGTAAAACTGTCTTGAAGGTTGAGCTTTAATGAGTATCATCCAATAAAATAATTTAAGATATTTATCTACCAGAGAACTGACATACTCGCCTAAGGATGCCAACAAAATTCCAGATTTGATACATTTTGCTGTAACAATAGGGATATCTGACATCCATAATGCAATAGAGTCAAACTTCGATTTAACATCAGATTACAGTACAATAATAATACCTTTAAGTACACACATAATATGGAGAATACCATCACTCAAACACAACTAAAGAAACAAACTGGGATGTTTTCCAAAATTCTGTTAATACAAAATGTTAATACAAAAATTAGACTAGATACTAGGATAAAAGAGAACCAAGCTGGAGAAAAAGCACTAGACTATTTAACAATTTTTCAAACAACCAGATGGGGAGCAACACCACAGCACCAAAGAATTGTGCAAGAAAACCATAATATTCCCCTTAATATAAGAGAATTGGTAGCAAAAAAAAGAAGAGTTCGACGCATATGGCATCAAACTAGAAATCCACTAAATAAAATGTATCTTAACAGGATAAATCATAGACTAAATAGAGCATTACATGAAGAAAAAACGAATCTTTTCAGTTTTATGTCTCGAACCTCTCACATGAAGACCACTCTATATGGAAAGCTACAAAAAAGTTTAAACGACCGACAATAACAAATTCGCCTTTAAGAAAAATAAATATGACCTGGGCTGGCACAAACGCATAAAAAACAACCGTATTCGCAGAACATATCTTAACTGCATGTGCAGCACGAGATACTAATAACGATGATGATGATGATATAAGAATTTCTTCCCCTGACAACATTTACTACAACAGAGGTTCGACAACAAACAAAAATGTTAAATCCTAAGAAAGCTCCTGTCTATAATTTGCTTACAGAGGAATTACTTCAGAAGCTACCGAAAAAAGCAATAGTGTTATTAGCAATAATATACAACAGCATGTCTTCGATACTTTCCAATACAATGGAAATTTGCTCAAGTTACTACGATTCCAAAACCTGGTAAGCCCCCAACGCAAGCAAATTAATATCGCCCTATAAGCCTACTTTTCAAATAATGTCAAAAGTATTAGAAAGGTTACTATTACATAAAATCGAGCAAGTTGTTCCCATAAACAAAATTATACCACAACACCAATTCGGATTTAGACGTAAACACTCAACAATCCAACAATGCCACAAAATAGTAAATATAATTAAAACAATTCGAAGAAAAAATTTTTTGCTAGAGTGTTTCTAGATATACAACAGTCATACTTAATAATATATTTTAATATAATTTACTATTTTATTGGAAATAACAACAATTTTAGGATAAGATACGTTCATTTTTATGTCATTATTATTACAAAAAATGACTTTAGAAGAATTTTAATACCTGCATGATGGTAATGGTTATTTATGTAAAATTAACACTATATCTAGCGTTCAATAAGTTTGTCACCTCTATGTAGGTATTTTGTTCTAAAACGAATATTATCATATGTAATCAGTTTAATAATAAGTATGCCGTTGCGTTTTATGTTTGTGTATTATTTTATATTCTTTCAATTACATAAAAACGTTTATAAGACATAAAACGATTTTTCTATTTATTTGTATTGTATTGCCTTTCCTAAAACACTCTATCATTTATCGATCGTCTTCACATTTATTTTGAGTTATTTTAGAAAGTTATAAGTAACTTCAACCTGTCGTATTTTCCCAAATACCACAGATTGAACTTCGACTATTACCAACCAACTGGTCGCAAAAACACATTTTTATCTCCCTCACACATTTCTCCAAGCTTCTTCGTCAAATTAAAAACCAATAAACCTTATGTTTGTTTCAGTTCTCCGAGCAGAACAATCAAAGCCTGAGCATTTTGACGTTTGTGCCTGTGATCGATGACGACGGCAAATACTTGACTTGTCGAGCAGAGAACCCGTCCATCCCTGAGAGCGCCCTGGAGGACAAGTGGAGATTAAACGTCCATTGTAAGTTATATTTCTCTCTTACGAGAATTGTTGTACCGGAACATAGAGACACAAACCAGATATTAATGAGAAACGAGTTCGTAAATGGCGCAGACGGTAGAATCGTACTTCTTAGAATTTTAATATATCTTTCCTTGTCACAATTAACACAACAACAATTTTTCTAGTGAAAATGAAATGGGTGTTGGGAAATATAAGAATATTTTTATTTTACTTTTCCCACTGCATTCTTTTTAATTTGACTTTAATATTTTCATCTAGAAATTGTTGACATGACAAGAATTCTTTTGGGAATTTTTATTTAAATATTTGATCTGTTTACAACTATTGACAAGTATATTTATTATTTAACTTATTGACTCTTTCTAATAGCTAATATATTTGAGAAGAAAAATTGTTTGTTTTATATTAATTATTAAAATTTTGTTTAAATTTAAAGTATTTCAGTTTTTTTGTCCTATTTTGATGATTTTTTTAGCATACTGTGTAAAAGTTTATAAATTTAAATTTAGTATAGTTAGTTTTTTATTAAAATTTTGTATTTGACTTATTATACGAGGTTAATCGAAAGGTGGTTTTTATTCGAATTTTAAAACATCCTATGGAATATTTCCGTTATCGTATTTTTGTAAAACACTATTTTTTGGTTGCAACCATATCTATTAAGTATTATGTTTTTTGTTTTATGTCAAAATATATATTGGTTAACTTTTAGGAGCGAAATGACTTTTTTACCCACAATTTACGACTTTTCCCATTAGTTTTTTTATTCATTTGTAATACAACGGTGGTGGCTTTGATGACTGACATCGAAGGAATGTCACATGAACATAATGGAAACACTGTATTTAAATATTGACTAAAAGCAACGAAATGATCATGGTTTTAATGAACAATGATAACAATAACAAAACATAAAAAAACAACTTAAATGTAACTAAGTACGCAAATAGCAACAAAAAACTACTAAAAAATAACTTAATAGTTTGTATTGCCTAGCCCAACCTTTATAACTGCCTGTAAGCGTCGGCTCATGCTGTCTATGAGGTTGCGAATATCATCTCGCTGGATGTTTTGCCATTCCTGTTCTAGAGCCAAGCGAAGCTCGTTAATTGAGGCGGGTGCAACTTCGGGACCTTTAATATTTCAAAATCCACAAGGAAAACAATTCCTGTATCAATATTTTTAACTCTTTATTCTCTCAAACATTATCTAACATTTTATCAAAATTCATATTATTTGTGCTTCTTTAAACAACCAGTCTCTAAACTTTTGCCACTCCTTCCCCTCATTACTTTTCGACCCTAGTGTTAACTTTATAACCACCCACATCTATCATACCATAATATTTTATCATTTTCTTCACCCTTCACATCTACATCACATTCCTGTCCTTTCTTTTCTTTCATTATTTCTTGGTCAACTCATATATCAAACATGCACTCAATAGTTTTAAAGTCAGTAATCATTCAAACATCATCTAACTGTTTTTCAAAATTCATATATTTTTTCCCTATTATAAAAATCCTTATCCAACATTGCTCACCTTCTCTTGGTCAACAACTTAGTAGCACACTTATACATCAAATTTTAGGTTTTTACAAACCGAATTTATTACTACTAAAATACATTTTGTTCAGGGTGCTAGATGCTGAAAGCATAACGGACCCCTATTATCTCTAATTGTTGATTAACTCCTTTTTTCCTTTAACCATCCCCTCCTTCTTCAGTCATATCCTCTACTTTTACTCTCATCAAGTCTCTGAGGAGCTCATCCTCTTCAATTTTAAATTAATCACATAGGTTATAACTCTGATTTCTTCAGCCTGTAGATTTTCAATTTACCAAACTTGTTTTTATTAATTTTTTCACCATACTAATAGTCCTAAATAGTCATTTAAATACGAGGTCTTATATTAGCTTCAAATATATATATATATATATATATATATATATATATATATATATATATATATATATATATATATATATAAGCTAATCTAACATAAAATACACTTTTAGACCATATTCCATACGACACAAAGCAACATAGGTTGCCTAATACACAGGTCATCCTCTTAAACATGACTTTAACACCATTGGTGATTTTACATCGATTATAACCCAGATTTTATATCCCAACACCTATATTGCTGCATCAAAAATCATTTTTGAATCTTTTGGCTGTAGTAATACTAGGTATAACTAATACAGTTCTATGTTACATTGACATTTTGTTTTTGACACCGTTCATAGGCATATTGTAAATTAGTTTCCAGTTGTTCTCCGTGCGTAGAGATTTTCTCCCCGGCTCTGAAACTCAATTGTTTCAATGTATGTTACCTGAAGTCATATTTCATTTAATACTGAACATCACAGTTTTTTAACAACAAGATGTATAATCTTTTATAACTATATGTAATTTAAAGGGTTTTTACCCATGTATTTTTGGTGGCTTAGGCATTTTAACCTAGTAAGTATAGCCATTTTTGCTTTTTAACCATAGTCAAAATTTCCTAACCACGTTTGTTTTAACTAAATGGTTTATACTTATTTTAGGCGATTTTAAAACCTGATGATGGACTGTTTAGTCCGAAAACGTTTTTTTTATGTAGCCCTTTTAAGGGTTTTTAAATAAATATACCTACTTACGAAGACTAACCTCTTTTTTTTTCTTTAATATTTCCACTAAGCATATCCCAAACGTGCTGTATTGGGTTTAGATCTGGCAAACACACTACCCAGTTCATTTTAATAATACCAACTTCCTATAAATATTGCATAACACACATTGCAGAGTGGGCTCGCGCATCATCTTGCATTAATAGAAAATCATGGCCGATATATTGAGAAAAGGGTTCTACATGATTCACTTAAATTTCCTTAATATACCGGTGTGCAGTCAAAGAACCGTCAATAAATACAAATTTAGTGTGCTCCTCTCGGGATATTCCTGCCCATACCTCACCGAACACCTTCCATTGCTAACGCGGGGACTAAAAGCGCACTTTGCGAATCTCTCTCCAGTTCGACGTTATACTCGTTGTCTCCCATCTAATGAGTGAAGACAGTATTTCAAATCAACCGTAAAATAAACATTACTTCATTGTCCTAAATTCCGGTGTAAATATTCCCTGGAAAATTGTAGTCTAGCCACTCTGTACTGTGAAACTAATTTAGGCTCAGTTGTTGGTCTGCAACTTTGCAAACCAAATTCATGTAATCTTTGACGAACTGTAAATACACTGACATTATTGCTTAGAACCTCTTGAAGTTGATTTATTGTTTGCACCGCTGTTAAATAACGATCCCGCAAAGCGTTGACTCGTATAAAACGATCATGTAAAGCGGCAGTTTTGGATGATAGAGCGAGTGGGTATCATCCACTACCTTTTGGATGATAGAGCTATGATTGTGCCACATATTTATAATTTCGCCTATCTTCAACCAGAGCAACCGCTTTCGCACAATCTTCGACACTAAGAACCATGATTAATCATACGTAACCAAAATGTAAGTGTCAATATGACATAATGGAATGATATTTTGAACAGCAAAGGAATCCCATTGGACCTGGTTTTTAGCAATCTATTAATGTAACTCCAGCAGTAGATAAAATTTTTGAGAATAGTTTAAATCATACAGCTATCAGTTTTGAACTAGTGTGTGAAGAAAATTTTGATGTTATAAATTACGAGGAATACTTTTATGATTTCAAAAATGGTGACTACTTTTCAATAAATAATTATTTAGCAAGTATAAATTGGGAGGTACTGTTTCTTAATGGTACAGTTGATAGTATGGTGGTCATTTTTTATGATATAATTTACTCACTGATAGAACACTTTGTTCCACTAAAGAAATATAAAACCTTTACCTTTCCCTCTTGGTTCTCGTCAGAGCTGCGTAACCTAATTATATGTAAAAAACAGGCCCACAAACAATTTAAAATTAGTGGTAGGCACGATGATTATGACCGTTTTGTGGCTTTAAGAAACCAGTGTGAAATTTTAAGAGCAGACTGTCAGAAACAGTATTTAGATGGGATACAAAATAACATTTCCGATAATCCAAAATATTTTTGGTCTTATATTAAAAGCAAAAGAAATGGGTATAACATACCATCCAGAATGGTCTATAAGGATAGGGTTGGCTTAAATATGAAGGACTCTGCCAATATGTTCGCAGAATATTTCTCATCAGTCTACTTAGATGAACAAAAAGATACTTTACCTTTTTTTAATTTTGTCAGTTCTATTTGTTTGAGTTCTATAATACTTACAGCAACTGAGGTCTATGATACTATTGCAAGTTGTAAAAACAGATTATGTGCAAGGCCGGATGGAATCCCAGCTTATTTTCTGCAAAAATGTGTATATGTACTTACAAAACCAATTTTGTTTATTTTTAACAGATCACTTGGTACTGGTAGCTTTCCCAGTCTCTGGAAGAAAAGTTTTTTAAAGCCGATTTTTAAATCGGGTGCAAGGAACGATATATTAAACTATCGAGCTATCTGTAATCAGTCGGAGCTGCCCAAGTTGCTTGATTGTTTGGTTAGTGAGAAACTGACATGGATTTATAGAGACAGTTTTAATCCTGAACAATTTGGCTTTATGAGAGGGAGGTCAACAGATACCAACCTGGTTTTGTATGTCAATCATATATATATAACAGCTTTGAAGAAGGGTGCCAGGCGGACTCAATCTATACTGACTTTTCCAAAGCATTTGATCGGGTAAACCATGGGGTCCTCTTACAAAAACTAAGAACTTTGGGTATTTTAGATCCCCTTCTTCAGTGGATTACAGAATTTGTTAGTGGCAGTACGCAGACAGTTAACTTGGGAAGTGACACTTCAATTGAAATAACAGTTCCATCAGGCGCGCCACAAGGCTCCCATTGTGGCCCTGTTTTGTTTTGCTTGTTTCTGGTTGATTTAGTACAACAAATCAAAAATTGTAGTGCTCTTATGTTTGCTGATGATGTAAAACTGTTTAGAAAAATTCAATCCTGGAATGATGTTGTTATATTACAGGAAGATCTTAAATCGTTTTATGATTGGTGCACTTTAAACAAAATGTCACTCAATATAAACAAATGTCATAAAATGACATTCTGGAGGCAAAGAAATCCAATTACATTTGTTTACTACATAAATAACCTGCCATTAGCCTCGAAAAATGAAGTATTAGATTTGGGCATTTGGTTAGACACCAAACTCTCATTCTCAAGCCACATTAACCAAGTAACAAACAGAGCGATGGAAGTGCTGGGATTTATCCAACGCACATCTGTGGATCTGTCTTTATTTACATTTATAAGACTTTATTTTGGTCTCGTTAGGCCCATTCTTGAGTTTGGATCAGTTGTATAATCCCCATCATACCACTGTTACATTCAACAGATTGAAAGGGTCCAGAATAAATTTTTGAGGGTAGCAGCCTATAAATGTGGATATAGGAGAGAGGAATACGACTATCAGTGGGTAAGAGATAGTCTTAACTTACCAACACTTGAGTCAAGGAGGACATTGTTAGATTTATGTTTCTTACACAAAGTTATCAATGCTTTTATAGATTGTCCTCAACTCTTATCGCTTGTTAGTCTTAAAGTTCCTAGTAGAAGCAACAGACAATCAGAAATATTTTCGGTGCCATTTCACCACACTAATTATGGTATCAATAAACCAACTACACGATTGGTCCGGAGTGCTAATAGCTTGCCAAGACAAATAGATATTTTTGACTCCAAAATTAGTTTGTTTAAAATACAACTAAATAATATCTTACAATAAGTTGGTTGTACATCTGTATTATTCTTATATGTTTGTATTATTCTGAGGTGTTTGTTATTTTAATAATTTATTGTTTTTAAGCTGTAACTTTGTAAAAATTGTAAGTAAATGCATGCCGTATATAAATAAATAATGATAACAGTCACCAAAGCCACCTTATCGTATTACAAAATAACTCAAAAATAATCATAACTAAAAAGTCCTAAATTGTGGGTGGCAAATTCATTTGGCTCTAAAAAAATAACCAAGACATATTTTGATATAAAACAAACAACACAATGCTCAGGAAACATGTTTACAACCTAAAAATAAGGTTTTACGAAAATTTGCAAACGGAATTATTTCACAGGATGTTTTAAAGTTAAGATAATAAAACCACGTTTTAATTAAACTCATATAATAAGTCAAATATAAAATTTGATCAAAAAACCGATTATACCAAATTAAAATTTATAAATTTATACACAGTGTGCTAAAGAAATCATCAAAACTGGGCTAAAAATAAAAAAAAATACTTTGAATTTTACCAAAATTTTCCCCGTTGTGTTTTTTTTTGCATCTGAGTGTATTATATTCTTTTTTACATAAGCGAACAGAAACAAGTTTTTAAAAATGCATAAAGCGATACCTCAAATTCATGAAACCATGAAACGAAAGATATAACATTTAGGCAACAAACAGATGCGCAAACAGGTGCCAAATATTTCTAGTTAGGACAAATGAGTTGGAGGTGTGACAGGTACGTATTCAGGATAATTTGGGATTAATAATAACAACGATTTAGAGTTTTTAATTATTAAATAATTTATTTAAAACAATAACTAAAACTAATATGATTAGCATTCGCAAGTTTTGCAGATATTAGTAATATTTTTTCTTCAAGAGAGGAATGCATTAAATAATAAATAAACACTTTGTTTTCTTTTGGACAAACGGATGGTGTTCTGAAGTAATAGTCTAAGCCACATATAGATGGATCAGAGTAAATGAGCATATTGTGTCTACCTATTATAAGAAATTTACTAATAGAAAATAAGGCTTTATTTTCACATTTTTATCTATCAATAATTACAGGATATCTAAAAAATTGTACAAAAGCAAAATAAGTAAAACCAGTTTATTGCAAAAATAACTTAAAGCGGCTTAAACGGTTTTTGCAAAATTGTAAAAATATAAATGGTCATTTTGCAATAACCGTCTATTCCTCCGAAATGCTAAATACACAAAAAAAACTTTGAATTCCAGTTCATTAGTAAAAGTAAGTACCTACTACGGATTAAATTCCTACTCCATTTAATCTTGATCAATCTCGAAATCAGTATTTAACCCAATTCCTTCCAAATCATACCTATAATATTCCTATCATATTCCTACAATATTTTGCTGACCAGAATTTTGACTATCAAACAACGGTCCCAATATTTTATGTAATAAACAACTGGTTTCGCTATTTGTTCAATGCAATTTTTTGTCGGCATTTATAACACCAACATTCGAGTAATCGCAAAACATATTATGTTACCTTCTCGGTACACTATCTGCGATAAAGGGAATTTAAAAAAAATCAATTGCCGAGCTGACAACACAAAAAATTCACAGTTTTAAATAATATACTTTCGTATTTTACCATTAAAGATAAAGCCTTTAGTTTGGTGCAATTTTATTTATTTAAATAAAACTGTGATATTAGCGTAATAATAAATTTCTTGTCTTTTAATAAGTCAAAATAAAGATTTGTTCAATTTAATATTTTGCATCTGGTGCACACAATGAAAAGACCCTTACAAAGATTTGCAACAAGCGTCTAACCCACATATTTATAATGAAAACATGGGTTAGACTATTTTTACAAATTTCTGTTTTCATATTATTTGACGAATGTGGTTTAGAACTTAGTTCACAAACGCCTCCATGAGTATTAATATGGCTTATATCATTTTTGCTTGATGTAGTATGCATTATGATCAACACTTTGAGACGTCTAATCTCATTTGTAAACAAATGTGGGTTAGACGGTTGTTGCAAAACATCATCTTGCGTAGAATTGGTAAGTTAAATAAATTAAACAAACAAATAAACATACACACTTAACAAACTAACAACAGAAAGAGTAACATTTAAAATTGAATAAATTCTTCAATTGAATAGAAAATGTGTGCAGCCAAAAATTCTTTTAAATTTAGTTTAACGGTTATGCTGCTTTTAAAGTTTGTTTAGCAGTAAATGGTTGACTTCAATTAGTACCGATTATAAACATCCTGAGTTAACCGTAATAGTATGAAAAGCCCGGTTGCAGGTAACATTTAAATATGTTTCCTGGTAAAAGTTATCTATCTTCATTTCTTAATGTTGATTTAATTGCGTACAATCCAAACTCAATATAGTTTTATTAATACAGATATGGCTTATATTGACGAAACTGTACTGATGGGGAGGATTTTTCGAATTCGATGGTAGTGTGCGACGGGTTTGCTAATGACATTTTAAGTAATTTTCACGTATTTATATAATAATTTTATGAAACTGAACACCAACCAGTATTTAAATACGAGTTCTTGATAAAATTTGTTTGTCTTTATCTATCACGGGAAGTGTTAAGTAGTATTACCCATTTTCTTCATTACGTTTTCTATCATTATGTAGCGTCCATGGGTTAATAAGTGGGGCTTTTTCTAGTGTTCCGTTTAAGAAGAAACATTTACCTGTAGATGAAAATAAAATTGTAAAAACTATATGCAGTAAAACAGGATCTGGCACAACTTCCGCTACGAGTGAAAAATGCGATTTGACAAAAATACCTCTGACCACAGTAAAAAGAATTACATCTAATCCCACAGAAACAAGAAAAAACGTAAAGATTCTAGTTTCACCAAATGTATGAACGAAGCCGATAAGGAATTGATACGTCGAAAAGTCTATACCATGTACCATGAACAACGCATACCTACATTAAATGCTCTGAAGCAACGGCTCAATGTTGATGAACCCCAAATAAGCTGTAGCCTCACCAGCTTATGAAAAATTGTAAAAAGTATGGGCTCTTGATATCGTATAATTGACAAAAGACAAGTAATTATGGAATCTCATAGATTACAAAAATAGCTTTATGAGTATACATCGATAAGAAAATTTGTTTCTGAAAATCGTTAGATAATTTACCTTGACGAGACATGGTCTGACACACATTTAACGCAGCTTAAAGGATTTGTCGATGCCTCCAGTAAATGTAAGACAAAACCTCCATCAAATAAAGGAAAAACAAAAGCGATTTTACATGCTGAATCAAAAAATGATTGGATTTCAAATACCCTGTGGCTTTCTGCAAAGAATACTAAAGACTCCTGCGTCGACAACTATGAAGATATAATAGCAGAACTTTTTGAAAGATGATTAAAAGAAATCTTTTGCCAAATATTCCTCAGAATAGCGTGATAGTAATGGACAATGCAAGCTATCACAGTCGCCAACTAAGTAAGGCTCGAAACTCGAATAATACTAAATTGGAAATTCAAAATTACATGGAGACGAATAATATGTATTTTGAAGAATTTTACACCATTTTCTATAAAAAAAGTAAATGTTTGTGACACATTGGCAGAGGAAATGGGACATACAGTGCTGCGGCTTTCGCCCTATTATTGTATGTTTAATCCCATAGAACATATGTAGCACGAATTGAAGTCTAACGTGAGATCACAAAACATTTCTCCAGCGTTAAGTAGTACTTTTTTTTTATTTTACAAAATAGTCGCATCAACCTCTGAGGTTATTAGCGACATATATACATATACATAAGATAACTTATTTACTATAAATGTTAGATTTTGTTAAATACATTGATATCTTTAAGGAATTTTACCAAATGTTCAATTTTACAGTTTTCTCCTAAGATTTCACTTGTTGATCCGATGATGTGGTTGTTCTGTCTCTGCAACTGGTATCTTGGGCACTCTACAAGTACATGCTTAACACTTAGTGGGATATTACAGTTTTCATATAAAATGATTAGTGTGAGCAATTTTGTGTCCGTGGGTAAGTCGGGTATGTCCTACAGGAAGACGAGTAATAATGACATGGTGAGTTCTGTTGGGAATTTGATATTTTTACGGTTTTACAAACGTTTTCACTTCTCAAGTTTTGAAGTTGAACTGTCTCACAGGTTTTGCCACAGATTTTCGACTTTTACTTTAATAAATGATTTTAGATCGTTAAGAACTACATCTCTCACTTCACTTGCGTTTTCACTGTTCCTGGCTTGTTGGGCTGTACGATCCGCTTCTTCATTTCCTTGAAGGCCAATGTGTGAAGGAACCCATAGGAATTGTAAAGTATAATTATTGTTTTGAATGGTAGCTAGTTCTTTTTTAAATAGGAGAGCAATTGGATGTTTCGTGTACAGTTGGTTAATGGTATTGATGGAACTGAGGGAATCGGTAATTATAAGAGCATTATATATATTACTGGAGTTAATATGAACAAGAGCTTGATAGATGGCGTATAGCTCGCCAGTATGTATACAGCTTAACGATGGTAGTTTATACTCAAGTGTAATATTTGGAGTAATGACAGCTGCTCTAACTTCAATAGATGTTTTAGAAGCGTCTATGTATATATGATAGGATTTAGAAAATTTTGTTAGTCTGTTGATGATAGTATTTGTTATTAAGGAGTGTGTAGTATCGTTCTTTCTGAAGATATTTAAAGATGTATCGGATTGAGGAATGCTTTATGTCCAAGGAGGAGGAATTTGTATGGAGTTAGAATAGGTATTTGGTATCGGAATTTGTAAAGTTTTAAGGGTTTGCCTAATTCTTTCGTAAAATGGCAGTTTCATGTTCCTATTTTCAGTATATAGGTTATTAAAACGATCGGTAAATATTCTACTTCTAGATGGATTGTTTGGATTATACTTAGCAGCAAATGCGTATGTGAGAGATAAGTGCATCCTTCTATATTTAAGTGATGGCTCTCCAGTTTCTGCTCGTAAACTTTCTATTGGGCTGGTCCGAAATGCTCCTGTAGCTATTCTTAATGCCGTATTTTAAATTACGTCTAGATGGTGTAATAGGTATTCTTTAGCAGGTGCATATACTATGGAACCGTAATCTATTTTGGATCTAATTAGGGTTTTATAAACATGGATTAAGCAGTTATAGTCAGCTCCATAGTTTTTATTAAATAGAGTTTTCATAAGATTGTTAAGTAGTACTGTTGTAGAGTTAATAAGAAAATGTGTTAATGATATTCTTCCAAGTAGTTGGAGAGATTAAGTCCGACACGTAATAAGAAAGAAATTTCATATGTTTATGTAGATTATAATATAATTGAACCGATTATAATTAATTTAGATGAGAATAGTGATAGCGAAACAGAACTATGTGTGGAGTGATACTATCATTAAATCTACAAATGTTACGATTAAAAAAATGGTTTTTTCAGAGCCAAAAAATATGATGAATGTTTGTTTTTCTATAATTTTAGCAATTAAAATAGATTTAATTTAGTTTAAAACCCATTTGAAATTATTAATTTTGGGTATATAAGGCAAAGCAATATATTTTACATCCGTTTTTTTTTATTTTTGCCGTCTAAATTAATTTAAATTTTGTGGATCGTTTGCTGTATTATGGAAGTATAGATAAATTTAATAATATTTATGACCGCACTAATTGAAGTCAAACATTTTTTGCTAAATAAACTTTACGCAATTTATAAATTTATAATAATATTTATATTAATTTATAAAAAGAAACTTAAAATAGATTCAAGAGTTTCTACAAAAGTATTAATATTACCGGATGGTGATCTATAACAGTTTAATATTATAACTATGTTATTTAAGTTGTCTTTACAAGAAATGCAACAAATTTGTGAATGTTCACTAGCATAAATATCTTAAACCTCTGGAAAAGTCAGTACTAGTTGATTGTCGAATTCCAGAACTTTCACCAGCTTCTTGTGCGCTTATTAAGACTTTCTGAAAAAATGCTATATCAGAATAAATGTTACAAAATTAAGCTTATTCACCTTCAGGGTCAGGTAGCGAGATCGGTTAGCATAAAACTGACCTGTTTTGTGGGCTGTGGTTGATATGTATTATATAATATTTCAACATTATGTTCTTCACACATCGCAGTATTTTTTAAAATTGGTAGATTCTAATAATATACAGAGTGGCCCAAAAGTCTGGAAACGGCCAATTATCTCGAAAATTGCTAGTTATAATTGTACAAAATTGACGGTACACATATTTTGGGATACGGAGATTCCATATTTAATATTTGCAATGTTGCCAAATTTGCCGTTTTTCTTAGTGACTTTGGTTTTTCAAATTCATTGCCCTGTATATTTACTAATTATTAGAATCTCCTATTTAATATGAGTTCAACCATATGTAACACTTATGATTTTATGTAGCTTGGAATATCTTAAATACACAAAACATGAAGTCTGACAACGCCTAATTGTCTCAATAAATTTTTTAATACTAAACTATTTTTAATTACATTAAAATATAACAATAGATAGATTATAACATTTTTTTACCATAATGGTCACTTTATCAAGTGTCCAAAATGTGCTCCATGTGAGTTGACGTCCCCTAATCGATGGTAGAATGCGTCTACTACATTTTTCCATAATTGTCTAGAAATTATTCGACATTCATCGATATTTCGTTGCCTTAGTTCTGCAAGACTTGCTGCTTTAGTTTTGTAAACTGAATTTTTTAAGTATCCCCAATAAAACTAATCTTTAGGATTAAAATCAGGTGAACGTGAAGACCATTCAATTCTACCTCTCTACCAATCAATCAAAATTATGACAAGCAATTTACAATTTACGAATTACGAATTTACTAAATAGATACCGATCAGTTAGAACGAAAAGAGTTATGAATGACAACAAAACTAGATATAATGCAAAGTTTAGTTAAAGATCCACATACATCCTCACGAAGGATTGCACAAGTACATGATGTAGGCCGTTCTTCAGTCTTACGTGTATTGCATAAGAATATTTTTAAACAATACAAAATTAACTTATTGCAGGAATTAAGTGAAGATGACTTCGTAGATTAGAGTTTACTGAGGTAATGATGGATAAAATGGAAAAGGATAAAACCTTCGTTAACAGAATATGTTGTTCCAATGAAGCAACCTTTACACTGTGCGGAAGTGTAAATCGACACAATTTAAGGTACTAAAGTGACGTAAATCCACACTGGATGCGTGAACACCAAACTCAAAGACCACAAAAATGAAATGTATGGTCAGTTATAGTAGGTACTCAGTTAATTGGGCCATTTTTTATCGAAGGAAATTTAACTTCAGATAGTTACGAAATGTTACTTAGAAATGAAATTTTACCTATACTGATAAACTTGTTTGGTGCCAATTTTAATTGGATATGGGCAAGATGGAGCTCCAGCTCATTTTGGGGTAAATGCTCGGGGTTATTTAGAAGAGATATTTCCAGCACGATGAATCGGTAGACGAGGTAGAATTGAATGGTCTCCATGTTTACCTGAGTTCAATCCTAAAGATTATTTTTATTGGGGATACTTGAAAAATTTAGTTTAAAAAACTAAACCAGCAAGTCTTGCAGAACTAAGGCAACGAAAAATCGATGAATCTCGAATAAATTCTAAATAATCATGGAAGAATGTGGTAGACGCATTCTACCCTCGATTAGGTACTGTCAACTCACATGGAGCTTTTGTCAACATTTTGAACACTTGATAAAGTAACCATTGTGTTAAAAATGTTGTAATCTATCAATCGTTACGTTTTAATGTAATTAAAAATAGTTAGTATTAAAATATTTATTGAGACAATTAGGCGGTGCCAGACCTTCCAGTGGTCACTTGGACCTTGGACACTTAAAAAATCCAACATTAAAAACCTAGAAGCATTCGAAATGTGGTGTTACCGACGCATTTTGAAAATATCATGGATCGATCGCAAAACAAACGAACAAGTTCTCGAACAACTAGGAAAACAATGCGAAGTTTTAAATTCCATAAAGATCAGGAAATTGGAATACTTGGGGCACATCATGAGAGGTGAAAAGTACGAACTACTAAGGAATATCTTCTTCTTCTTTCAGTTCCTATTCGTTCCGAATATTGGCAATCATTCTGGCTATAATTATTTTATTAACTGCTGCTTTAAATCAATTCGTTGTTGTTGTGGAGAACCATTTCCTCAGGTTCTTCAACCATGATATTCTCCTTCTCCCAATTCCT
This sequence comes from Diabrotica balteata, assembly GCA_918026665.1. Taxonomy (NCBI): domain Eukaryota; kingdom Metazoa; phylum Arthropoda; class Insecta; order Coleoptera; family Chrysomelidae; genus Diabrotica; species Diabrotica balteata. Next base: position 37,175,845 of record OU898282.1, on the reverse strand, counting down.
CGCTTTCCGAATACTTTACCCTGTAGGATTACCTTCAGTAATCTGTATTTAGTGCTGTTTCTCATTATATGTCCGAGATATTCCAACTTTCTTAGTGATATCCATGATATCCTTAGAATTCGCCTGTATAGCCACATCTCGAAGGCTTCAAGTTTTTTCTCCATTGCTTCAGTTAGTGTCCAGGATTCAACTCCGTAATACAATATTGAGAAGATATAACATCGTAGGAGCCTTACTTTTATCTCCAGATTAAGATTGTGGCTTTTAAAGAGTTTGGCCATGTTATTGAATGCACTCCTAGCCTTCTCTATTCTACATTTTATTTCCTGTGAGTGATCCCATTGTTCGTTTACTGTTGTTCCAAGATAGTTATACTGTTTTACTCGATCCACTGGTGTATTATTGATAAGTAGTTGAGCGTCTCTAACTTTATTTTTGCTGATGATCATAAATTTAGTTTTTGTTATATTTACTTGAAGTCCAAATCTTTCACTTACTTCATTTACTTTGTTTATTAGTTGCTGTAAACTGTTCAAACTGTCTGCAAAAATAACGGTGTCGTCTGCATAACGGATGTTGTTTAGGCGTTCTCCATTTAGAAGTATTCCATGTTCGCATTTTTCCAAGGCTTCACTAAATATTTTCTCTGAATATAGAGTAAATAATATAGGTGAAAGTATACAACCTTGTCTAACACCTCGTAGAATCTGGATCATTTCCATTGGTTCACCTCCAAAATTCGTTCTTATTGTGGCTGATTGGTTCCAGTATAAATTTTGTATTATACGCCGATCTTTATCATCTATTTGGGCTTTTGTTAGAATATCCATCATTTTTTGGTGTTGAACTGTATCAAATGCTTTTTGGTAGTCCACAAAGCAGGTGTAAATATCGTAAGTGATATCTCTGCATCTTTGAAATAATACTTGTAGACTAAACAGTGCATCTCTTGTACCTACGCCTTTCATGAATCCAAACTGTGTGTCTTGTATTCTCTCTTCGCATAGCTTGTATATTCTACGATGTATAATTTTAAGAAAAAGTTTTAATGTATGGCTCATTAGATTTATTAGCCTATATTCTCCGCACTTTTTTGCTCCCTGTTTCTTTGGTAAGGTAATAAATTCTGAAAGTAGCCAATCTTTTGGGATATTGCCTGTGTCATAGATATTATTGAAGATTTTACATAGTACTCTTAAAGATTCATCATCAAGAAGTTTAAGAAATTCAGATTGTACTCCGTCTGGTCCTGGAGCTTTACCTTCTTTTAGTGATATTATGGCTGCTCTTATTTCTGCCACTAGTATAGGTGGTCCTGTTTCCGTAGGTATTGGGGGCTGGTTCTCTCTCTCAGCAAAAAATAAATTTCTTATGTAATTTTTCCAGGTATCATTGATACTCTCTTTGTCCACGATTATCTCTCCATTGTCATTAACAAGTTTACTTACTCTTCTGTTTTTACATTTACCTGTAATTTCTCTTACCTTCTTATGCAACTAAGGAATATAATGCAGGGTAAAATCAAAGGTAGAAGAAGCGTAGGAAGACGTAACATCTCGTGGCTACGCAATCTTCGTGAGTGGTTTGGATGCAGTTCAATTGAACTATTCAGGCAAGTAACCAATAAAATTATAATTGCCAGAATGATTTCCAATCTCCGATAGGAGTGGAACTTGAAGAAGAAGAAGACCTTCCAGGCTACATAAAATCATAAGTTTTACATATGGTTGCACTCGTATTAAAAAGGAGATTCCAATAATTAGTAAATCTAAAGGGTGATGAATTTGAAAAACCAAAGTTACTAATAATATAAGAGAAACGGCAAGTCTGGTAATTTATGAGATAATTGGCCGTTTCCAGACTTTTGGGCCACTCTGTATAATACAGTTTGAAGACTTCAATAAGTTATATTGCATGCATATAGATTTTTCTTTAGATACATTTTAAACGACGATCTTTCTCTGTCCAGCGAATATTTTTCATCAGGCATTTATATTGCAAATCAATATAAATGCCTCTCGAATTTCTTTAGTTGCAGGGAAACTAAAACGAGTTAAATTAACTTATTATTGATAGCAACTCTTCAACATAAAATTACAGAAAAATGAGTAGGTACCTTTAGAAGAAAATGTAATGTTTTTAAATGCAGAAATTCTTTTATTGTCATTATAATTATATATTACATTATACTGTGACTAAAAAGAAGTTCTTGGTATTATTGCTTTTCTTATTATTGCTACTGATATTATTTTAAATGTTTACCTATTTTTTTTAACTGGCAGTGACACTTTAGTATTGATAATAACTTGAATTTGTTCCACTATCAAATAGAAATACGCTTTATTGTCACTGAAAATTGTACAATCTTATGGACAAAGCTTATAAAATGTCAAAAAAATAATAATAACAATTAAAATTGACTAAAATTACATAAATGGTCAATATCACAAAATAAAACATAATACAATATACAATCCATTGCAAAATTTCACTAAATTGCATAGTGCATAAAAGAAACTTACGCACTAGTTTACGAATAAGTTTAAACTGCGTTATGTGATACACAAATATATATAAAAATACTTTGTTGTTGTACCTAAACGTACTTTAATTTCTTAGTTATTCGTTACGAAACTTCCAATGAATAATTATGGTCTTCCAGATAGATAGGCGTCTGTCAATTTACGGAACTTAAGAAAAGAAGTTGTAGATTTAAGCTACAAAGGAATGGTTGTTAAAGAGATATTTGTATAATTTTTTTGTCGTATATAATACACATTTCTTTACTAGTGTATGGAATTGTATAATTTTTACTCAGTGGGCAGGATGGGTAAATACACATCAAAACTTGAATTTCTGGTGGAGTCGTCATGATTAGGTCAAAAAACATATGATAGGATTGCTGGAAAAACATGTAGGTGGTTACGAATTAAGCAAACAGTTTTTAGAATATATAAAGAGAGAAGAGTTAAAATCTTGTGATTTTTAAAGTAGATTCTGCAATGTGTTATTCTACTGAGGCCAAAAAATACCGTATTGCTCTTTTTTGTAATTTAAAAATAACGTCGGATTGGGCAGCTGTACTAGAACATCAAAAAAGAAGGCCATATCGAAGATGAGACTGGAACAAAGAGAAGTATGTTATTTTGGAAGATGCTAAATTGAATTCCTTTGAAATAGGTACAGGTTTCTTACTTAACAAATCGGTATGAAGGTACCATTTAAGGTTGCTCTCTATAAAAATACCAAGAAATTTTACAGAATCAACGATACTGATCTGGCTGTTATTAAGAAGCAAGGGTTAAAGAATTCCTTTATAGGATTATCCACTTTAAAATAGAGTAAATTATAGTCGGACCAGGTTTTAATTTTAAGTAGATGAGAAGTTATATTTGCATAAAGAGTTGCATTATTAGAGTTCCTCCAGGTAATACTGGTCTCATTAGCAAAAAGAAAAATGTTTCTATCGATTTTTAAATTAGTGATGTCATTTATAGAGATAAAGAAGAGTAGAGAACTTAGTCCTGAACCTGACAAGAGTCAATAACATTTGCTTTAACTAATTGTTTATTTTTAAAAACAAAGCCCCGCTGGTACATTTATTAGATAAAAATGAAATAGATAAAAATGTAATGAATTCGAAACCTTTTTTGGATTTGGGGAGATAGGAAATAGGATCTTGTTGTGGTAAAATTAGTAATAATATATTTTTATTCACATTGGCGAAGTATTAATTTAGATTTTTAGGGTTTGGAAGAGAAAATGTTTGAGCTGTGTTTATAGTATATAAATAAGCTTTAGATAGGTTCCTCTGTACTTGTAGATATATTAAGTAACAAAGACATTGGTAGTAAATGTTTACTACTACTACTACTACTCACTATTTACTACTTAATTGCCTCGTCTAATACTGGAGTACAAAAGATCATTTGATCACACATATACATTTTTATAATAATTCATTAATAATCAAAAGACTGATATTTTTTTGTACACACTTATGACAAGTCGAAAGAAATGCAAAAAAGTATTTTTGAAGTGTGTATATTTTAGGCAATTCCTAGCTGAGCGCTTTCGGCTTTACAAAGCCATCATCAGAGCTATGCTACAATAAAATGTTCTTATAAGTACTAATTGGTAAAGATTGTAATTTTTAACTTACGTCAATTTTTAAATACCACTACAAAGGAGAGATCTCATTTCCTTAAATTTCAAAATTATGATTTGTTGGTGTTGAAATTCTTAAAAATATAAAAAACATATAAAAAGCCGACACTGGACTTCACAAACACGTTAAAAAATTGAAAAAATTTTTGTCATGGTACGGGTGTAAGAAACCCGACCATTGATTGATGTGAGGACGTAGACAGAATAGAACTAATGAAATCAAATGTCGGTCCTTTTAAACGATTTTTCAAAAGTGACAGTTGACAAATGTCATATATAGGAAATAGAGATTGTTTTTTTAAATTCTTACAAAATTATTTAGTAGTTTGGAATTACTAATAGTCATCAAAGACTTTCTAAAAATTAAGTTTTTAAATTAAATTGTATGTGTTCATCACATCATACAGAATGACATTAGTTTGTAAATTCACTCAAGTCATTGTTCAAGGTCAATGTATGTTTAATCTGACAGCTATCCTTAAGAAACAAGGGCTCAAATTGTTCAACAACAATATAAAGAAGAAACATGGTATTAATGTTACGTTATCTGATACTTAAGTGTATTAAGAATTGTATCTCTTGATGGAAAATTGTAAGAAATTTGCATAAAAAATTTTGAAGAATGTATTTTCATGTTTCAATTAAGAATAACTGTCAAATGAATTACAAAATGTTGTAAATTTCTAATAAAGTTTAAAATTTGTTTAAAAATATAAAAGTATATAAAAGTTTTATATTTTTAAACAAATTTTAAACTTTATTAGAAATTTACAACATTTTGTAATTCATTTGACAGTTATTCTTAATTGAAACATGAAAATACATTCTTAAAATTTTTTTATGCAAATTTCTTACAATTTTCCATCAAGAGATACAATTCTTAATACACTTAAGTATCAGATAACGTAACATTAATACCATGTTTCTTCTTTATATTGTTGTTGAACAATTTGAGCCCTTGTTTCTTAAGGATAGCTGTCAGATTAAACATACATTGACCTTGAACAATGACTTGAGTGAATTTACAAACTAATGTCATTCTGTATGATGTGATGAACACATAAAATTTAATTTAAAAACTTAATTTTTAGAAAGTCTTTGATGACTATTAGTAATTCCAAACTACTAAATAATTTTGTAAGAATTTAAAAAAACAATCTCTATTTCCTATATATGACATTTGTCAACTGTCACTTTTGAAAAATCGTTTAAAAGGACCAACATTTGATTTCATTAGTTCTATTCTGTCTACGTCCTCACATCAATCAATGGTCGGGTTTCTTACACCCGTACCATGACAAAATTTTTTTCAATTTTTTAACGTGTTTGTGAAGTCCAGTGTCGGCTTTTTATATGTTTTTTATATTTTTAAGAATTTCAACACAAACAAATCATAATTTTGAAATTTAAGGAAATGAGATCTCTCCTTTGTAGTGGTATTTAAAAATTGACGTAAGTTAAAAATTACAATCTTTACCAATTAGTACTTATAAGAACATTTTATTGTAGCATAGCTCTGATGATGGCTTTGTAAAGCCGAAAGCGCTCAGCTAGGAATTGCCTAAAATATACACACTTCAAAAATACTTTTTTGCATTTTCTTTCGACAATTCATTAATACTCTTGTTTTTTATTTTCTGTTTACGTATCACAGCTACCTGAATAATATGCTTCTGTTATAGATATTATTATTTGCAAGGTTATTTATTATTTATTTATGCGATCTTTTTGTTTAGGCCTCACTAAATTAAGTTCCACGGTTTTTCGTTACCACGGCTCTTCGTTTCTCTTCGTTTTACCGCATTTTGTAAACTCTCAATTACATTACCTACTAAGTTTTTGATCCTGGTATTGAAACTCACGTTGATGTATTTTATTCCTTCTGTATGAATATTACCCTTTCTCATAATATTTTGCAATACACAGTTAAAAAGGATAGCAAGAAATATACCTTGTCTCATTCAGCGGTTTAATTTAAAAATTTTGCCCATTTACATTTACATGATTCCCGACATATTTTAGCATTATTCTGTGTATTTTTTTCATTTACTTATTTATATTTACATATTTTTGTGAAATAAGCTACATTTTTTAAAATTTATTTACTTAATTAAAAATTAAGTAATTGTGTGGGAAAAAATAAACATGTAATTTTAATTGCCCATTTGTCTAATTTGTAAAATTTAATTTTATTTTAATTTGTAATTAAGTTTATAATTTTTTTTTTATTTTAACATATAATCCACATCAACCACGCAGGGTTATTAGTGGAGTAACATACACAAGAATTTATATTATTTACATTAAATAGATGTATATAGATGTAAATATTTTAAATAATTTATTACATGATCAGTGTTTATGGTTAATGTGGTTTTGATGTCATCTGAGATTCCATATTTTCTTCTTGTTTCTTCGTGGTACTGGCAGTCAATCAGAATATACTTCACTGTCAATGGGAGTGAACAGTTTCTGCAGGTTGGAGAAGATTCTTTGTTGATTAAGAATTTATGGGTCAGTGCAGTGTGTCTAATTCTTAGTCGGTTAATTATTACTTGGTCCCTTCTATTGGATGGATTATTCAAGATGGTCTTCACAAGGGGATAAATCTTATATAGTTTGGTTCCTGAATCGTTCCAGTAGTCTTGCCATATGTTCATACAGTGGTCTTTAATTAGGTTTTTGAGATCGGAGTATGGGTAATTTCTTGATTTGTTTGTGTATTGTGAGTTTATTCGACTTGTGTTTGCTAGGCTATCCACTCTCATTTCCAGGTATTCCTACATGCGACGGTACCCAGATAAATGCTACCTCTTTTCGATTTAATTGAATTATAAAATTCCACGAGGAAACTAAGTTCCTGTAGCTGGCTGTATACCATATATCACAAAAAAATTTTGTTAAAATCCTTTATAAAAGGTATATAAAAATGCCTCAAACGGGCTATCACAAACACATTGCAAAACGTTTTCGGATTAAACAATCCATCATCAGTGCAAACCTGAAAGTATATAACCACTTTAATTAAAAAGTACGTTAAATGAAAATGTTGACAAAGGTTAGAGCAAAATGTGGTTAATACTTACGGTTGTACATGCTAGTAGCCACCAAAATATATGGGTAAAAACCCTTTAAATGTTATAAATTTGAAGTTGTTTTACATTATTAGTATTTCTAATTTGTGATGGTTAAGTTACCGTTGGATAGGTAACATGGCGGCGTATGACTCTACATGAGTAAAATGGTCCTGAGACGAAGTGTCTACGAGGACCTGTTGATAACAACTGAGTTGTTGATAACAACTGAGTTGTTATCAACAGGTCCTCGTAGACACTTCGTCTCAGGACCATTTTACTCGTCACATTCGTCATTCCGAAAACGTTTGTGTTTTTTAATGTAGCCCTTTTAAGGGTTTTTAAATATACCAAGTTACAAACATTAACCTCTTTTTTGTGATACGTAGTATACAGCTAGTTGCAGGAATTTTTTCCTTGTGGATTTTTTTATATTGGTCTTGTTGCATGGTTCCATCTACGACATACAAACGTTCCATAACTTTGCCACTAATCACCACCTATACCATTACTGAGGAGAGATATTTAATTTTATTAATTATATATCCCTTTTTATATTATTCTTCTGAACGTCTTTGTAAAAAATGGGCCTTGTCATACATAATTTGAAATGTGTCTTCAATGTTGTTCAATAGACCAGTCTTCATGGATTTTGGTCCCAGCTCAGCATTTTTGGAGCATTTGTGATGTCAGTTTTGGCTTCTTAAGAGGCCTGCGACATTGGAAGCTCACGCCATACAAGTTTCAACGTACGGTGGCCACCCATATTGAGCATCCTGCTTCTTTTAACTCTATGGATAGCCTTTCTGTATATTACAGCTACATTTTTTTTAAATTTGTTATGCCCTGGGGGTGACTGAAGTTTTTTTTGACACACCAGCCCTTCCGAACTGACGTCTTAGATCGCTTCTCTTTGAGTTTATGTCTCAATCTCAATGACGACTGAGATACACCATATGCTTGTGTTATTTCTCTGTGACTAAGTGCTGTATTCTCTAATGGAGCAGTAATGGACGAGATTTTCTCAACACAAAGATCTTTAGAATAACCCATCTAAAAATTATAATTTAAGAATAATCGTCTTGTTTTATGATAGAAACCTAACCAAAACCAAAACTAACACTATTATGTACCAATGTCAATAATTACTAGTGCGAAATTGAGCACAAATTTATGAAACTAGAAACTGACCACAAATTTATGTTTTAAGTAAAGAAACTCAAAATGTAAAACAATTAATTATTCCACGCTTGGGCACATTCTACTGCTATCTGTAAATTTTTGACAATTTTAAGAAAAGTTTATACCATTTGCTACGTAACTATGTACCTAATAGTTATGCAACTTATTCAACCTTTAATATTCAAGGGTACATACTTTCAGTGCGATTGAAACAAAAAAACTGAAATTTTTATGGTAGCAGGGACTGTATATATATATATATATATATATATATATATATATATACAGATTGAACGAAATAAATTCGGAACATAGGGATATAATGTATTTCGGCTCAATTCTGCTGTAGGTGGTTGGCCAACAAAATATTGTCAAATATTTATATTATAAAAATCCAATACTTCAGTGGGCTGCTGGATTCTGAACTCATAAAAATTGAAAGCTACACATAAATCTACGATTTATGCTGTCAAACCAGTTATAGTCCAGGAAATGAAGCATTTCACCTCGCAATTATTTCGTGCTCCCTGGATTGACTTGAAATTTAACAGAGGGTAGGTAATAGCCTAAGGATCAAAATCTATATCGAACCAAAGTGCGCCAAAGCCTAGGGGATGGTTGCCACCCCATCTCCGGAATGAAATTTTTTTTTACGTTTTAACTACAGGTTTCGATTAAAAAAGTGATTCTAAACAAAAAATGTGCTATACATTTTTTTTTTATAAAATGATATTTTTCAAGTTATTCGCGATTGAAAGTAATAACTTTTGGACGAAAAAATCCACGTTTTTAATCGATTTTTCGCGAATAATTCGAAAATGGTGCATTTTATCAAAAAAATTGTAGAGAACAAATTTGTAGCTTTTAAAAAGACAAATACAATTCATTTTTTAAAATGTTTTTGGGATATAACAGGAACCGAAATACGGCCTATCAATGTTCAGCGGTTTTCTTCAAATGCCAAATTTGAAAGATTCAAAATCAAATATCGGGAAAATGATGCATTTTTGGAAGAAAACTCACAAAACCTTTTTTAAAGAGCATAAATAGACCTATCATAAAAAAGACTCTAGCTGAAAAATTGAGTGAGTTATGATGAAAATAAGGTCAATACCTCATTTTTTACGAAAAAATCGATGAAAACAACCCCCTAACCACCCCCATAATTAAAATCGATCTTCACCCTTCTGAAATTCCCTTTGTACATGTATTGTTAATATGTCCAAGAAGTTTGACCCATTTAAAATGCTTTGTGTTAGAAAAAGTACAGCTTAAAGCGAGAAACGATTTACAATTTCATATTTTTTACCCTTCTTTTTTTAAATATGCCCGAAAATACTGAATATATGAAAAAAATACAAATTACCAAATTGTAGCTTTTTTAATGATTAAAATTATCCTTCATTTAGATTTGTTGTACAATAAATATTTGGCAAGATATAGCCGTTTAAAGCATCGATTTACGATCAAGCACCATCTTTTTCGATCCCTTTAAACTCACCCCATTTAAAAACCAAGGGTTCCAAAAAGATTTAATTCACAGATTCTTGTAGCTCTTAAAAACCTCTACAAATCGTTTTTGAAGAAACACTCTATCGTTAAAAATTAAAGGAAATACGTTAAAAAAAACCAGTGAATTTTTTTCCGGAAAATTCTTTTAGTATAGTACAGTACATTTCGGAGCATAATAATCTACAAAACCGGTATATTAGCTAGTGGGGCGTTATACATTCAAAATTTTAAGCGTTCTTATTTTGAAATCCCATACAACAGAATAAAACATCTGTTCATATGTCTATGGCTTGGCAATGAAAATATTAGAGCAACAGATTGGGGATGGTATTCCAACGATGGTTTGTTATTACCCGTACGCATGAACAAACAACCTGCACTCGATGAACTTTTGAAAATTATTTTTTGGCAATGCAAAAAAGGATGCGGTGTTTCATGTGGGTGCAGAAAAGTTGGTTTATACTGTAACTCTACTTGTTCTGGGTGCTCAGGTGAAGGGTGCAATAATAGTCCACCAATAATTGAAGATGAGGATGACATAGATCACGATGAAGATGTAATTGATGACGAATAAAATTAATATTACAATTGTTTTACCTATAAATGTAAATATTTTCAACTATTTATGTAAATGTATAAGAATATATGGTGCCTTTTTATGTTGATAAATTTTTTTGTATTTAATTCTACTTTTTTCAATTTATATCTTATAAATTAGTTTATAAAAACTGCAATGTTGTAAAGGGTGATTTTCAAAAGTTGAAAAGTTGCAAAATTTTGGCAAAAAATTGTTTTCACCTATAGCACTCATAACAATTGATTTTTAAGGGTTGAAAATGTATGAATTTGTATTTTAAAGTATACAAAAATCACTATTTAACTAATCCAAACCAAATTTCACTCATCTTAAGATTTATAATATTATTTTACAATTTTTGAAAATTAGAAGTAGTTTTCACCCCTAAGAACAATCAGGGTTCATCCGCATGACATAAACTATAAAGCAGAGGGTGAGTTGAGCTTAATTCCAAATTTTTATGCAAATCGTTCCAAGGTGAAATCATTTTCTCGCATTACTAATTTTTTTATATTAATCTCTAATAAGGGTCGCTTTTTAAGGGTTGAAATATGATGGAACTTTATTCAAAAGCACGAAACTATCATTATTTAATTAATTCAAACCAAATTTTACCCATATTCAGGTTTAATATGTTATTTTATAATTTTTGACAATTACGGGTAGTTTTCACCCCTTAGAACAATCAGGGTTCGTCGACATGACATAAACTATAAAGCAGCGGGTGAATTGAGCTTAAATCCAAATTTTTATCCAAATCGATCCAAGGCGAAATCATTTTTTTATAATTGGTAATTTTTTTACATTAATCTCTAACAAGGGTTGCTTTTTAAGGGTTGAAATATGATGGAACTCTATTCAAAAGTATAAAATAATCATTATTTAACTAATTCAAACCAAATCTTACCCATATTCAGGTTTAATATGTTATTTTATAATTTTTGACAATTAGGGGTAGTTTTCACCCCTAAAACCCTTCAACGCACTTCGGTTCGATATAGATTTTGATCCTTGGGCTATCACCTACCTTTTGTTAAAATTTCAAATGGATACATGCAGGACGAAAAAATTGCGAGGTTTTAACTATTTTCGAGCTTTATTTCCTGAACTATAATCGTTTCCTTAGACAAACACGTCTTATGCAAACAACATTGTTGTGAGACAGATAGTTGAACGATATTTTATACAATGTCTATACCCAGGTATGGATTTATTTTTGTCCGAGTTTTATATTGGTCCACTATTTCAAATGCAGTTCAAACACACATGTATTAAATTGTATGTTCCGTTTTAATTTGGTTCAATCTGTATATATATATATATATATATATATATATATATATATATATAAATATATATATATATAAAAATATATATATATATATATATATATATGTATATATATATATATTATATATATATATATATATATATATATAATATATATATATATATATATATATATATATATGTATATATATATATATATATATATATATATATATATATATATATATATATATGTATATATATGAAATTCATATATAGACATGTAAGATATGTATTTCAAAAATATAATATAAAGGAAACTGTTTTACATTTTTATCCTGAAAATGATGCCAAACTATCCTGCAATAAGGCAATATTTTTAAAACGAAAACGACACACTCTGTACCATTTCGAAGAGCCCTCTACCGCAGAGCTCTTTATAACGATTACTTTGGCGTAACATTTTATGGGATATAAGTTAAGGAGATATATCCGAAAAGGACATTATGAGTGTAATGAGTTAAAAAGAGATTTACTTTGGGATCTAAACGTATATCTCGTTACAACGTATGACCCTTTGGATGTCGTCTTCTTTTGCTATCAACTTCTAAAAGTTTTTATAGACGCAAGCATAATAAAAAAAGTTTTCTGTATTTATAAACCTAAAACTTCTAATAACTTTGAAAAATTAAAATTACGGATTTAAAATTGTTATAAAATCAAAAATATCCACTTCCAAAACATGATTTTACTATCAAATTTTTTATAATTTATACTTTATAAAATATCCATACTAAAATGGATTTTGTTTAATCCATTAGCGCCGAGATAAATAATTTATTGAGTTTCTATTCTGTTTTGCAATATTAATAATGAACTGTTTGAAAGTAATAAAAAACTTTTTAAAATGATTTTTCTAACATATTTAATTTTTGAGATAGGTATTAACTGTTGCCTTAAACTAACCTAGGCGCTTACACTACCTAGTTTTTCTTAAAAATTAGTATAAAAATAAAACATTTTGGGATACAGTAATATTTTTATACAGATTGGTTGATTCATAAACAAATTAATGTAATACTCTGAAATTAAAACGGTGTACAACAAGAAGTAAATAGTCCAATATTACATTTCAAACACATTGTTCTAACATCTTTTAATCGCATATATTTTCTTTTTTCCATCGGAATTGTATCAAACGATTAATTGTGTCAAAATGAGTGTCATATCATACTTGGTTATCGACAGATGATGTCAAGAAATTTGATCGCCTTCCACTTACTTTGCTAAGTACACGATACTTCACTAAATATGTGCGTACAATATCTCTTGTAAAATGTAACTGTGATAAATTTTTTCTGTCAGTTTTATTATACAATAGGTTTGTTCCAACACAACGAAAAACCGTCACGTAACGGTTACGCTCCTGCGCACTAAACAAAATACGTTCCAACAAAAATATGATCGTTCATCTCATCCTCCTTATTACCGTTCCAACAAAAATTGTGATCGCCCAGTGAGGGTTTCGTGACGATATAATTTCAGTAATCTGGCAAATGCATGTACTGGTTGGGATGACTTGCGCACTAGGATTTTATTCTACTTCTTTAAATTTGTTTGGGCCTATATTAATTTAGATGTTATATTAAAACTGTAAATTTGTTCAAAAAAAAGGAAAAGTTAGGTTAATTATTTTATTAGGTGCTTATGATAGACTTGTTATTTATTTATATATTTGTTTTTCATTATTTATAAATTTATATATATGACTGACGAGGAAGGAATTAGTGATTTTTCTGATTATTATAGTAGTGAGGATGATTTGGAGCTAGTAGCCGAACCTAGGGTGAAAAACCAGAATTATTTAGGTAGATTGTCACCAAATTATGTCAGTTGTCAGAAAATCGTTCCAACATCAGTTTCCAATTTACCGTCATCAGACGATACAAATGATGAACATGCGCGGTAAAAACGGTACAAGTAGTTTCGTGGCGGTTTCCGGACCGTACAAAAATTTCATGTTGGAGCAAACCTAATATCAGACTCTTTTGTAATGCAACATTGAGCATCCGTGTAAAGAATGGCTTTTACAATTTTTTTTTCACAAATACTGATCGGGTATTAACTTACATTTTGATCAATTTCATCAGTTCCTCCCATCAATGTTTTATAATTGGCGATCAATTATGGTCTAGAAACAAGTAGCTTTCTTTTTAGAGAAAATCTTCTTACTTGATTTACTTTTTGAATGCCTCAGGAGGATAAAATTATTGTTACTGCTGCATTATCCATCCACCAGACATATAATTGTCCATCACTTCATTCAATAGCGGTTTCAAAATAATATATTTTTTTTAGAAACTCCTTTTTAGAAGTTAACGGACACTCCCTGAGAACTTGATTTTCGCAAACAGTTGCAGAGAATAAATTATTCTAGGACTAATTACGGGGATTATAATAAGATTAATCAAGGACTAGCAGCTTATTCAAATAAGTCAAGTTAACAAAATACCCTTTTTTTGTGTTGACACTCCATATTTTTTATCCAAATCGAACTGGCTTTCCTTGAATAATATGCTTACAGCTATGTGGGCCAAATTATTTTATCACACTTCCATCGTAAGATAGATGTTCTTCGGGTACAAAATTTTCAGTGAACCTTTGTTTAGGCATGTCTATAAGAGAATCTATGAAAATCTAAGGAATTTAAACGCTTCATTTAAAAATTGTTTAAATATTTTCGTTGGAGATATTTGTTCATATTTGGAATAGTCGGGTTTTGGAAATACCGATGCACGCTCCTTGTCAAAGTCTGGTCCCTTTAGCCATTAAGGTTGATTTCGAAGCTTAAGAAGTCTCTCTGAAATTAAATTGTTTACTTCTCCAGATTCAAGATTATGGCTAGGAATTTCTTTATGCTCTATATAATTTTCGTTCAAATCAATGCTTTCATTGTTCGGTAGTCGTATTTCTGCTCCGGCACGTAATTGACGGGATTAAAAAGGTATCTACCAGCCTAAAAATGTTAAGATATTAATATATTTGATAATTATAGATCTAAATACTCTTGTTTATCATTATAAATTATATCAACGGCTTGAGCAAGAAAAAAACCTCGTCTAGAACAAAAATGACAAAGATTAAATTATACGTAGTTTAAACTTCTAGCGTTGCTTTAAAGCAACTTCTGGGTTACAAAAGGTACTAACAAGTAGATTTTTATTAAATAATAAAAACGTTGCTGGTGTGAGCATATATTCATTAATGTTAAAAAAATAAGTCCTCTACTTACAATCCGTAATAGGTTTTATTAAAGTTGAAAAAAGAAAATGGGCTACCGGTATCGCTATTTACAGCATCTTCAGGCTCTCAATAAATTAAAGCTAAAATACATAGTGTAATAAATAAAAGTGTATATGACAAAACAAACTAACAATTATTTGAGTAGTAGAAAAGACTTAATCAATAGTCAGTCAATCATGACGAGTAGATAAAATACAATAGAATAGAAATATGTACTTGTGCTTTAAATTTAAAATAGATATTAAGATTCCATAGACATTTTTAATAAAATATTGTTAGATAATTCAATTAAAATACTTACATATCGGTAAAATTGTAATTTATACATCCAATGTAACGTGATAATGTTATCGTTGTTAGAGATTCTAGTTAGTTGTTCTAGCATAACCTCTGCCTTTCAGATAGTCTCAGGAAAAAAACAAAAACATACACAAACATGCAACACAAATATGAAAAATAATACAAGTTTCACACTAAAATACACGTCTTTGGTCTAACCCCCTTTATATGGTCTAACCGTATTAAAATTAAAAGTTATAAAATGGATTTTCTTGTAAAAACTCATTTGTTAAAGTATCATGATGTTTTTTCTTATTGGTTTGATGACAGGACTGTCAAATCACAAATGTCTTGTGTCGACTGTGTTGTGCAGTTGCTGTCCCTTGACAGAGAATGTTTTTATAGAAAATTAAAATTCAAATTAAGAAAGAAGGTCTTTGAATGTGCAGCTGTTGGTCTTAATATAAACTTAAGGTTACAGTTTTTTGCTTGATTGTTTTAATTTTGATTTAAATTTTTTCTATTAGGTTTTCATTCTTAGTTTTTATGTTGATGTTAAAACAAAGACTTTTTTACTGTGGTCTGATGATGGAGCATACATTATAAGTCTCGAAACCGGTAGCCTAAAAATTCTACTATAATAAACAAAACTATCTAAAAATTGTGGGGATTGACTTATCTCCTGTACACTAGTATTATGGACTCACATTGGCAACATTTTCATCATTTGAAAACAATTTTTAATCTTTTTAAATTATTGTCATATCTATAACCACGTTAGAACGTGGTTATAGATATGAACGTATATATGAACGTATATATAAGAAAGAACTGAAAAATTCTTTGCTTGCGTGTTTTGGACAAACTTTTTTAATGTTAAATTGACTAAAAATTGAAATGTTTGTCTAATAAGCTCTCCAAGGTAAGCGCAGAATTCCTCTAAAACACTACATATCAAAGGCTTTCATTTTTTGACTTGTTTAACTAAGACCCATTTTATTGCTTTCATACTCAATTTTTCGCAAAAGATCTAGTGTTTTTGTTTTATGTATTCACACATACTATAAGAACGCATGAATAAGCAAGAAGAATTTAATAAAAAAAATCCTAGAAAGATTAAATAGCATAGAAACTAGTAGAAGATAAAATGGTGGGAGGCTTAAGAATACATTGAGATAATATCAAATATATTAAGCTCTTCAACCTAAAAACAAAAGCTAGTGGAGAAGCATCAGAACTAATAAAACGTAATCTAGTTCACTTCGAAAGCAAAGATATAGAGACTGAAACCATCGAGACAGCTAGTATGAAGGTTAAAACTCCAAATTTGATATACCAATAGCAGTTACATATTTTTCACCAAAATATCATCTAAAAACAGAAAATGATGTTCATTTGCTCAACATGCGTGGAGAAAAAATTGTCATTGGTGCAGACTTTAATCCTAAAAACACTTTATGTGGTTCGAAGTTAATTAATACAAAGGGTAGAAAATTACATGTAGCAATAGAAAAAATAAATGGAAAATAGCAGTCAACTGCAAAAACCCATCTATTAGCCCACTGATAAAAATAACACATCCGATTTAATTGACTTATTTATTTAAAAAAAAGTTGCAAAAATTTTATAAAAATAGAAGACACCGAGAGTCCCAGTTCTCATCACTAATACTACTAACAATTAGTGAGCATAATAATATTATACTAAAAGAAAATAACCCTAGCCTAACCGATACAGAAGGCTAGCGTTTGACAGAAATTAAGTGACATTAAGCTAAATGTACCAATTAAAACTAATGAACAACTTGATGAAAAATCAGATAAAAAATTCGAGAACTGGTACAAAGAAACAGAAAAGCCAGGAAAACATGGCGAAAAACACGAATTGCAGAAAATAAAAGTGTATTAAATTATACATGGACATGTGACGGAAAACAAAAAGTAAATCTGTTAGTTTTACACTTGAAGAATGTATTTCAAAATCACGAAATGGAACATAATGATCAAGCAGAAAAAGATGATGGTGAGACTGAATCCGATGGGACCAATACTAATCAAGGTATAATAAAGTCTGCCACCCCTAAAAATGTCACCGAATTAATTAAAAACAATATCAATCCATAAAAGGCTGCGAGATTTGATTTAATAATAGGAGGAATACTACAAAAACTACCATTATATACTACAAAAACTATTCCCAGACTAGGTAAACAAATAAATAGAGTAGAATCGTACAGACCAATATCGTCACTATTGATCACGATCACGATCACGATATCGTCACAATTATTTCCAAATTATTCGAGAGGATATTGCTTGTAAAAAGACAAAACCTATTCTCGACTACTAAGAAACTATTCGTTCCCACTAATTTGGATTCCGCAATACACTTAACAGTAGACCATATAGATCGCATAACAAATAATATAGAGGGATCTCTAAAATAGAATAAAATATGCTCAACTAGACAAAGCAAAAGTTTAATAAAGTGTGGTACAAAGGATTTTTACTAAAGCTAAAAAGATATCTTCCCATCCAATATTTCCATTTAATACAGTTATATTTGGAAGACAAAACTTTTAGAGTTAAACAGGAAGGCGAATGTCTAGAACTACTACCAATTAAAGCAGGGATCCCACAGGGTAGTGTCATGGGACCCATAATATATCTGTGATATTCCTGTTACAGATAATATGAAACTGGTCACATTTACAGACGACAATGTAATACTAGCAGTTGGTGAAACATTCGAGGAAACAACTACACACCTCCAAAATGCAGAAAACACAATAAACACTTGAAATAATAAATGGCATATAAAAATTAATGAAAAGAAATCTACCCATATCGATTTCACTTACAAGAAAACAGTTAAATACCTAGGGCTACGTTTGGATAGCAAACTAAACTAAACATATCAGAAAAAACTGAAGATATATAACTTAATTACAAGAAATTATATTGGTTATTAGATAGAAGCTCAAAATTTACAATTAAGAATAAGGTATAGTTTACAAACAAATGCTCAAACCATTGTGGTCCTATGGTTTACTGTTATGGAGCTGTTCTAGCGAGAATAACTATGCTTGCCTTTAAAGAGTTCAAAACTGCATACTTAGAAACATAGTTAACGCTCCGTAGTACATCCGAAACAAAGACGTACATCGAGAACTTCGTATAGCAGCAATTAAAGAAAAAATCAAGATGGTTGCCAAGGGTCGCAAAAACCGACTCCACAACTATACAAACAGGGAAGTTTTAGAACTGTTAGATAATTAAGACATAGTTGGCAGGCTCAAACGTACCAAAAATTATGAACTTGTGTGATAGTGACAAAAATATGAATGTTATTTTTAATTCGGGCACTGAACCTAGCCACAACAGTGAAGTGTGCAACAATGAATATTAGATTATTAGGTGAATCAATGGGAATATCTAGGACAGTAAAGTAGCAGATTTTGTTAAATTTAACATGCTGGTTAGTCTAAAGATTAGGTAAATTGTGAATTTAATAAAAACAAAAATATGCTTATAAACACAAAGAAGTTTAGCTTTCTAAATAAGGTGTTCCGTTAATTTTATAATATAAATAACCTTTTCTTTTTCCTACTGTTCTCATTTCTTTATATAAATAATTTGTTGATTACATAATTAAAATGACTTCTTCTAGTCACCGTATATTAATGTTACATTATTTGAAATTAATCTTAAGATCCAAATAAATCAAGCTTCAATTCCACAGATTTATACTTCATCAAATAGTATTGTCGCTCCAGACCACCAGTAATATCAAGCACTTATTCTGGTTTTAATGATCCCATTACCAAATTGTTTTCCGCTAAAGAAACATTAGATGGGGTAATAAGATTTGATAGTCATTACTGATGGCGCCTCTGTAACCAATTATGTCATAAAAGAATGGATTACGGTTTCGTTTTATTTACAATTAATTCGTTTTACGATAGTACCTAAAATTATTTCTGTAATCCGCGGTATTATAGTAGTAATTCTCCATATAATGATGGATTCATTTATAGAAGTGCCTGAACTTAAATACCGTATGTTCGGTATATTTTAAATTGCCTCAAAACTTATTAAACAAGCATGTGGGTAAAATAAATAAAAAATTTAATAATCATATCCTCGGAAGTGCTCAAGAAGCAGCATTGCAAATTGTAGCACATAACGGTGAATTCCTGTCCATTGGTGAAACTCACTTCTATAGAGTCATGACATATCAAGACAACGGAGAAAGAACTGGATAAGTAATACCACTCTGTAGCCTTAATGACATAGTTTCTACTAGTAACACAATACAGAGTGATAACTTGATAAGTCAAAAGATATGTGTTTGAAAACACCCTGTACAGCGTTTTCATATAGAAAACTGGTATAAACTTCATATTATTTTTGCATTAAGGTATTAATACAGTATAGTATAAGGCTTAAAAAATGCAGCTCGTTTATTAAATACGAACATATTTTTTTTTGTAATTGATGGATTTGACCGTTACTTGTTAAAAATTCATTTTATCTAACATTAAAATACTGCTAACTTTGTTTTCAAAACTTCCACAAAACATATTATAAAATCTTATCACTACAGCTGTTTCAGCAGTGTGCCTTTCCCAAGTAATGTATTTTTGGCATGCGTTTAGACTTTAAAGTCTCTAATTAAATAGGTTGAGGAAGGGAGGACTGTTTGTCTCAAGTTGCTCATTCAGAATTATATCTGTGTTTTTTAATTTGTTAATTTTCATAGATTCTAACAACGATACATACGTAGAGACAGTTTCCCAATAGGAAGACGATCAGTAGGAAGACCACGAAAATGATGGAGCGACAACTGGAGGCACATTGAAAAACAGATAGAATGATGTCTATATAAAAAGAAGAAGAAGAAGAAGAATAAGAAGAGGATTTATGATACAGATTTCTTATTTGGTAATACCTCTTATGAAAGACCAAATAAAAAATCTACACAATCCTAATAAAGCAACAGATACACACGCAAATAAAACGTATGTTTAAAGAAAATGAACTTGAGACGTACACGCTGGTGTAGATAAGACGGAAGTATGGAGAAGAAGAACAAATTTAAAGATAGAAACAAACACAGATGCTTGAAATAATATTGTTTATAAAAGCACAGGGAACAAGATGGCTGAATAAGAGAATTATTTAACTGTTTTTGTCTGTGTTTTTTTTCTGAAAATATATATAACAATCTGTTATATATAATTTCTATAAAAGTTCTTTTTCATATCTATTTATCTTTTTTTATAGTTTTCAGTTTACTAATAAAGATCAATATTACTCTGATTATATTGTATTCTAAAAGTTATTTTCTAAATTTGCAACAGATTGTCACTCAAAAACTTTCTCAGGCAAGTATTTTATTAAAATATGTTGGATATATACGTTCAGATGCTTCTCTATCAACAAAAGACAGAGGACGAGAAGTCTGCACACTCTTCCCAAAGTAAACGGATAGGAGAGGAAAATTACATTCAATAATATACCGTCGTCATATTCCAAATTGTGTGTATTTAATACCCAGGCTGTTCACACAAATGTCCTTAAAAGAGACACATCGTCCTCTGTAGGTCATTACTCGCTAGGGGATTAAACCGCTTTCAACATTAAAATGAATTTTACCCCTGCACAATAAACCTAATCCGTACCTGCGATCCTATTACTGCTTAAATCAACAAAACGAATGTTTTCGTTATACGGACATTATTTTCCTTTCATTTGCAATTTCCAATGACGATATTGTATGTATATGTATATATATCTGCTTTACTGATATATATGGAATTTCCATACTATTTACTTTAATTGATTAACAAGCGAACCAATAGTACTAAAAATATAAAATTGGCGTCAAGCGCTTACACATGCTTTGTTTGTTACACACCTGTGACTGTATTTGTTTACTTTTGATGGTAATGTGTAAAAATGTTGAATAACCTGTTAAAAATAAACAGAGTCGACCGGACTCTGAAAGCCTGTAGTATTTGATGAAAGTACAACTTTGCATCGAGCAGATGAATGTACACAAATTTTATAAATATTACATTCGTGTGCAAATATTCATAAACTTTTGTTGGTTTGGCTTTGGCTTTGGGTTTGACCTCTTTGTATAGGGGTATTTATTGGATTTTTGAGATTTATTGTTTTGATTTAATAAAAGGTTTTCCATATTGACTTATATGCTTGCTTTGTATGTATTTTATTGGATGATTGTTTTCATTAATATTTCACGAAGTCCTTTGTGCATTCGCTTTCAAAGAAACAACAATATTTATTCTATGGGAGAAAGGGAGCCTTCCGCGTGAGTAAGAACACATTATACATTTCGCTTATGCATTTTCCTTTTTAAAGATAAGAATTTGAAATTAGGTAGACATATTCTTTTACTCTTTTTAAATTTTTTGCGTACCCAAAATAATTCCCTGTTATACTCGATTCCACGAATATACGACTGTTTTAAAGTCGCTTTAAGGTATCGACTTAAATGGTCCAATGTACTGAATTGTACAATAGTAAATTCTCCCCATTTTTAAAATACTGCTACGACAGATATAAACCTTAGATTTAAATATGAAGTCATGATATAAATATAAAGTTAATAGTTTATAGAACAGTTGTTATTCAGATTTTGAAGTATATAATTACTATCATGGAGTTTAGTATTGTAAACAAGTTGGTTTTTGAATTATGTGTATTAAACGAAATGTAACAATACTTAAGTGATCAAATATTGTAATTTATTTAGTCAAATATTCAATTAGTATTAAAAAACAACAAACAAACTTACTTATTCACTTATTCTCTTAATCTTCTAAAACTATCATCAACGATCAGATTCACAGCTATAATCAGTCGGCATGTAAGTATGAAACTGTATATAAATTTTAGTTATTTTTTAATATCTGTAACGACTCGGTACTTTAACTATAAACAGCCGGTATGTTATACCCGTTATTTTCGGAAGATTTAAGAGTACATACACTCAAAGCAAACAAATATTTAAAACTAACAAAGTGAAATATTACTGGTTTCTGAACCATCATTCTGCCAATTTCTTTTCATTTATATTAAAAATAGTATATTTCTTTTTATTACAGTTGTAATACCTAATAAAGTAATAAAACAGTGTAATATTAAAGAAACCCGGCACGCCTCTTTGGTGTTTACATTTCACGGAAAGCTTACAAAAAATGTCTGATGAACACATTTGGCTTTATAGACGTCATTGTATTTATTTGTAGATTTTAACTGAAATAATTTTAGTTTAGATGTTATACTAGTAGACCCTTTTTATTAGAATAATGATTGCACCGATTTACCTTCATACTTCTATTTGCACAGTAAAATATTCGTTGTCGCACTAAACCAAAACAGTCGTATATTCGTGGAATAACCTATAACTCTTTTAAAGGATGTGAATTTTAATTTAGCTTATGTTCCTATTTCATCTTTTCTTCTTAGGGTGCCTGTCCATTCCGAACGTTGGCGATCATTCTGGTTATGATGACTTAGTTGGTTGCTACACGAAATAGCTGTGTTGAGGTCTTTCTATACCATGCTCTCAGGTTAGCAAGCTAAGATATTCTTTGTCCTGGGCCCCTTTTTCCTTAAATTTTACCTTGCAAAATGCATTGAAGTAGCTTGTATCTGCCTTAATTTCTCATAATGTATCCCAAGTACTGCAGCTTGCAGCCCTTTACAATGTTGACCAAATCCGCGGTTGTGTTCATCCTTCACAGTACTTATTCATTGGGTACTATCTGTCCATGGTATCTTCAGGATTCTTCTGCATAAGAGGAATTCTACAAAAATTCGCACCTTAACTGGAGCCAAATATAGTGATATTGCAATTTGCTGCCCGTACCCTTCAGTAACAATTTTTTTCTGTAGATTGAAAGCAAAAAACATGTTTTCAGGTGCGAGTCAAAAAAAAGGCAAATTTAAGTTTTTTTCAACAAAAAACGGATTTGTTCGCTAAATATATTTCATTTTTTTAGCGATCTGCCTCGAAAAACGAGTGAAATAGACTTCTATACTTGGAGCACACGTACATATCTGGTACCAGTCGCTTCGTCTTGGTCTCCAAAAGGAACTCTGGCCCTTTGAAGAGCCAAGAAACACCTGCTCAAAGCGTGGCAAGCGGTTATTCAGTCAATAAAATCGACGTTTTTTTTTTTCATTTTTTTACGATTTTACCCGAAAATAGATTAAAAGATACCTCTATAGCTGAAGCACACATACATATCTCTTCAATCGTTTTGTCTTGGTCCCCAGAATGAACTCTCACTCTTTGAAGAATAAAAAAAAAGCTCAAAGCGTGGCAAACTGTTATTCTGTCCCTAAAATCGACGTTTTTTTCATTTTTTCGCGATTTTACCGGAAAATCAAGTTAAAATGACTTTCCCTTGACAACTGAGTTTTCCAAAGGCAATTGGATCGTAGTAATTTATGATCAGTGGTACGCAGGGGTAGTTAAAGAGGTAAACAACGAACATCTTGTAACAAAATTTCTCTCAACTACAAAAAATAGCTTTTGTTTTTTGAATTGACCAGAGCAGACACAAAACGTTTTATCAACTTAAGTTTTATGTAAAATAGAATCGCCAGAACTAACTTAATTTAGAAATAAAATAATGTACAATATTAGTGAAAATCAGAAAAAGATGATTGAAAATAATGTAAAAAATAATATAGTTATATTTGGTATAATTAATATAATTAATATAATTTCTTTTTGAATCTAAAACAGTATTTAAATTTTGTTTATTTCATATTATTCGAGCTTTAATATTTATTGTTTCTGTTAAACACAAGATTATTTAATATTATATGCCAAGTTCTTTTTTATAGTTTTTAATTAATGAAGAATAAATATATTTATACCATTGTTAAATAGTATCTATCAATAATAAAAAATTTACAATATTTTTGATGTATTGTATTCTATGTATTTATTTTTTTTTACTTGACTAACTTTTATCTCGTTCTGATACTCATACTAACAAAAAAAAGTTTGTTATAAAAAAAAGAAAAAAAAAATTTTATCGTATTTCCTTACTTAAAACACGATAAATTAATATGTAAAAATTTTCAGCTATATTACAATGTACTATCTATAATTTGATGACGGATCAGGCTACATACTGAGAATCAAGTCACCAGCTTCCGATGAACCTCATTTACGGAAATCATTTTAACTTGAAAAACTTAATTTCAATAAAAAAAAACGTCAATTTTAGGGATTGAATAACCGCTTGCCACGCTTTGAGCAGGTGTTTCTTGGTTCTTCAAAGGGTGAGAATTCATTCTGGGGATCAAGACGAAGCGATTGGTACCTAATATATATGTGTGCTCCAACTATAGAGTTATCTTTTAATCTATTTTCGAAAAAATCGCGAAAAAATGAAAAAAAAAAACGTCGATTTTAGGGACTGAATAACCGTTTGCCACGCTTTGAGCTTTTTTTTTGGAGTATTCGGAGCACCCTGATTAATTTCAATACAGGTTAGCTATTATTTTTAAGTCTTTTCCGCCAATCGCTGTCCTCTTCAGCACTTTCATCATTTGTTTATGCCTCACTCTATAAGAAACCTTCTTGTAATTAATCAGGTATGCAAAAACATTACAGCTGACATCTCTACATTTTTGAAGCAATACCTGCACGCTAAATAAAGCTTCCCTCGTACCAACGACGTTCACAAATCCAAACTGATTGGGCGCAATTTGTTTCTTGCATTTCCGGTAAATTCTTTTAATAATAACTTTTAAAAACAGCTTCAGCACATGGCTTATTACGCTTATGGTTCTATAATCTTCGCAAACTTCGCTCCTGGTTTTTTTGGGCAATGGTACGAACTCCGATTTGAGCCACCCTACTTGTATTTTTCTTGCCTTATATATTTAATTAAATATTTTAATTACTATTTTAATTTGTTCTGCATCTAATAGCTTCAACAGCTTTGCAGGAATTTTATCAAGTCCTGGTGCCTTTCCATCCTTCATTTTTCTGACGGCTGCCGTTATTTAATCTGGTAGAATTTCGGGACCTGAATTTTCTTTAATGGTGGGCTCCTGTATTGTTCTAAAGTCATGGAAAAGTTTCTCCAAGTATTCTTCCCATATTTCATCTCATTTATCATAAACATTACTGACAACATTTTGGAACTAAAAAGCGATATACTAGTATCATTTTTTTTAACTTAAAAAACGCTTTTAATACTGCATGAAAAAACAATATATTACATATATTAAACAAATGAAAGTTACGGGGAAACTGTCTATTGTTTATAAGAAATTTTTTAAATAACAGATCCCTCCAAGTTAAAATTTTAAATGCCTCTTTAATAGTGCATCACTCAAAAAACGGAGTACCTCAAGGATATGTAATCAGTCCTACAATTTTTCTAGTAGTCGTCAACGACATTCTAAAAATCAGAAAAACCGTTAAAGCAAGACTATATGCCGATGACTTAAAGATTTTTGTAAATCTTGACTGGCTTTGAATTTTCTACTTCAAAAACCTAAGGCATTATTAAAAAAAAACAAATACAAATATCAACACAAATATTACTTTGTAAAGAAAATCAATAGCCTTGTGTTCTCATTTAAAATTCTTAGGAATGCATTTGGACAACAAACTGTCATGATAAGAACATATAAAACAGTTAAATTTAACTTGCCACTTAAGACTGAACCTTTTAAAAACACTGTCAAACAAAAAGTGTAATTCCGGCCAAGACACTATGTTATTAGTATACAAATCTTTAATTCAATCTAAACTGCAAGAATATCTGCAAGAAAAACTCTTCTAAAAACTCTAGATAGTATTCATACAAACGGTCTTAGAATAGTAGTGCGAGTATTTAGGAGCACACCTACAGAAAATATTTAAGAAGTGAGCAAAATATCTGTTTATCGCACCCTTTCGCAATTATCTTCAATCTATTGTACCCAGGATAAACTTGTGTACAGCATTACCTTGACTAATAAATATTGCTCTATTCTATATGTAAATATATCATAAATCTATATCCTTAATATATATCTATGATATATTATATTATAACCAACAGAGATATACATCCATCAAAAATATTTGACGTAAGATGCCTCAACTCAGCAGATGTAGCGACCATAGCCTAGTATTAGAAGTAAAAGAAGAATAATCCTGAAATACTTCCCACCCAAAAGAGTGGCGCAGCACAAACAAAAATAAAGGTCGAACGACTAAATATGGAATCGATGGAATACTTATACACGAAAAGAATATCAGAGAAGATCGCTGGGAATAAAATATTAGAAAACGATAACATCGAGGAAAGCTGAGAAAAACTCAAAAATAATATATCTATTGCAGCAACAGAATCACTTAGAGAGAGGGAAGTAACGAACACTAACATATCAAAAAAGAAAACACCATGGTTTAAAGAGGAAGTGAAGACAACATGTGAAGAAAAGAAAAAAGCCTTTTACAATACAGAACACAACAAACACAACAGGCAGACAACCACTATAAACGAGTTAGAAATGAAACGAATACTTTAGTTAGACAAATAAAAAAGGAACACTAGCAGAGTTTCTTAAAACAGATGGAACACAATTTTTACGGAACACA
Organism: Diabrotica balteata; assembly: GCA_918026665.1. NCBI lineage: Eukaryota > Metazoa > Arthropoda > Insecta > Coleoptera > Chrysomelidae > Diabrotica > Diabrotica balteata. The sequence continues at coordinate 37,148,833 of OU898282.1, read as the reverse complement.
AAAAGAAATATGGAGAATGATCAGAGGACAAAAAAAAAGGGATGAACGAACTAATAAAAACGAAACACAATTCAGAAGGAAACATGGGTAGACTACTTGCGATCCCTGTTTGCTAAAGGTGACGATGATGAACCACTAACACCAGAGTTGGCGACAAACGAAGAAATAAGGATTGAGGAGGAAGAGGTAAAGGTAGTATTAAGGAAATTTAAAAAATAAAAAATCATCGGGAGAGGACAGAATACCGAGCGAACTTCTAAAGTACGGAGGACCAGATCTGACCAAACAACTATTAAAACTAATTCACAAAATAATAGAGCAAAACCGAATTCCTCACGAATGGAAATCAAGCAACCTCTCTTTAAAAAGGGAGACAAATCGGACCCAGAAAATTACAGAGGAATTAATTTATTAAACACAATACTAAAATTAACAACCAAAGTGATAGCAAATAAATTTAATGAAATTATAACACTAGCATAAGAATAACAATTTTTTAGGTTGGGAAGATCATGCACCAAATATAGCATATATTTATAATGAGGCAAGTGAAAGAAAAATCATTAAAATACATAAAACCTTATCCATGTTTCGTGGACCTTACAAAAGAATTTGACCAGGTCAAATTAAAAGACGTTATCCACTTACTTACTTACTTACTGTACAAAAATCTGCCAAAACAACACAATAAAAGTAAAAGTAGAAGAAGAACTAACCGACTCTATTAAAGATGACAATGGGATAAGACAGGGAGATTCCCTGAGTCCTCTATTGTTTAACCTGATTATGGATGAAATAATAAAAAATTACGAATAAAAAAGAGTACCAAATGGGAGAAAAACGTAAAATAATTTGCTATACAGAAGACGCAATACTACTCTCTCAAGAGTAGAATGAAACGATCATATAAGCCGAATTACAACAAATAGAGTAGTAAAGACAGCAAGAGACGGTTCCCAATAGAAATATGATCAGTAGGAAGACCACGAAAACGATGGAATGACAACTTACTGGAGGCACATTGAAAAACAGACAGTCATGTCTGTATAAAAAGAAGAAGAAGAAGAAAAAGAATAAATTAATATTGTGATCTTTTTAACGCCAAACCAAATTTGCGAAAACTATATTACGAAGTCAGAAAATATTTGCGTGAACTTAATTTTCCGAGTTTTCGACTCCAACCTCGTCAATGATCCACCTTCTTGGTCCATCAATATTCCATTATGTAATATTAGCCTAATCTGCTATAATAAGGCAGCAACACATTCTTCGTTCATTAAATCACATTTATGAAATATATTGAAACCTTACCAAAACTTCTGTCATATATTTATAGAGGTTTCGAAGACCAATGAAGACGTTGGTGCTGGTTTCGTTACTAATTTAAATAAGCACTTATTTTGACTTTCCCCACATTGCAGTATATATACCGCCGAGCTATTTGCTATCTACAGAGCATTTAAGTTTTTTAACGACAATAACATAACTAGAGTATGGATTCTTGCTGATTCGCTTAGTTCGGTGACATCGGTACAAAGGATATATCCAAATCATCCAATTAAAAATATAATCAAGTTGGAGCTTTACTTATCTCAACAAAATGGTAATAATCAGCCTTATTTGGATTCCTACCCACGTCGTCATTAGTGGAAATAAAGATGCATACTCAAGTGCGCGTAGTGCAGTGACTGGTGCGGATTCCAAAACTATATTAAACTGTGCTTCTAATGATTTAAAAGTGTTGTTAAAGCAATTTATGTTAAATAACTGGCTCGATGAAGGGCAAAATTCAAATTTAAAACTCAGGAAATTGAAAACAGTAAAAAAATTGTTATGAGCAAACAGTATTCGACCGCCTACGACTAGGCCTACCAGGCTTACTTACTCATTTTTGATCTCAGGAACTGTAACACCTATTTGTGAGTCTTGTAACAAACAAATAACTGCAGTGACGGCCGGCCAGGTGAAGTAGGTGAAGGTGAGGTTCGCCAAAAAAATATAATTAAATTGAGACAAATAAATAAAAAATAAATTCTGAAATCAATTATTTATTCTCGTTTAATTAATCTAAAAATTAAAAAAGATATAGTTATATTAATAAGGTATTAATAAAGAATAGCTTTATTAGCGGTGGGGTAGGTACTTGACGGTCAAGTCCTGACCTGTGTCACTTGCTGTGTATGATTCAGGAATGCAAAATCCATTTTCACAAGCGCTCACGGTTGCCATCGCAACGAGACATCAGCCTGTCCCTAGTGATAGTTGAGACAAATAGCTAGTGCAGTTCCGTAAACAAGTATATTATCCGTCTTCACCCACTGGCCACTAGTTGCATGGCTGCCTACTTAGTATTCCCAGCGATAATATTTTGAAATTTAGTCGATTATATAGACATTTTTATATAGTATACTGTATAGTATAGTATAGTATAGTATAGTATAGTATAGTATAGTATAGTATAGTATAGTATAGTATAGTATAGTATAGTATAGTATAGTATAGTATTTATTAGTTTAGTTTTTATATAACTATACATTTTTTTAACGAATTTTTAATGACTCACTTTTAAGGTACCAAAATTCCTTTTGGCTCCGGCAAGCTTTCCTCATCTTCACCACTTTTTTAGGCCACGAGCCGCCGCTGAATAACTGTTAGGCATATTATCATGCAAATGCAAAAAATTTACACAATAACGTATTAATTTACAAAATTACAAAATCATATGAGATTTTATTGAATACACCAGTTGTTATTAAAAAGTCAATACATTTTGTTGGTTACTTCTTATTTTTAATCAGGACTAATATATTTAACACGATATTAGTGTAACTTATGTATTGTTCCGTTGCTAATAACCATTAGGTGGATGCGACTTTTTCTCAAAAAAAATATATCAGCTTGCATCAGAGCATTTTAAATTTGTTATATATTGTAAAGTGCTATATTTTTAATACATTCATGAAAACTATACAGTTTTTAACTACATACATTTTTTTTTCTATTTCAGACGTACCAATTGTTACACTCAGAATGGGTATATCATTAAATCCTGACGATATCAAAGAAGGTGACGATGTTTACTTCGAATGCTTGGTCCAGGCCAATCCCAAAGTTCACAAGTTGTCTTGGTTTCATAATGTAAGTACTGGTTTGTTTTTTAAAGTACAAACAAAAGGTAAAAGTTATTAGAGTTAAAAATGCAAAAAAAGTCTACTCAAAACAATGGAGCAGGTGTGATAATGAGTGATCAAAGTTTAGTACTATAAAATGTTGCTCGGTCTTCCCACCAGAGGTCGGGATAAGCCTCAGTTCAAAATTGTGAACCAGACAAGGATGTTATCTACAAACGCTTTATGTTTGTAATTAATATTGTCAGGGCATTCCCCTCTCTTACCCGTATAAACTTCATCGTTTGTCTTCATTTAAAAATTATTCAAAGCTAAATGCTGTTCGTCGACTAAAATTATTTTTTTATTTGCAAAATGTACCTGCCTCATTTGAAAACAGCATGTTGGTATACAAAGAAGTTGCTCTTGGAAGTATTTGGGGCACTTACGTCCCATTTGTTATTTAAGACTAATACTCCTCAATTCCAACGATATCATACTCTTAGAAGATGATGAGTTGACATTCCAACCTGCTTTTTATCTCTCTAACCTTGTAACCATCGAACGGCCCATCGATGATCAGAAACGGTAGTTGCCAATGGATAATATTATAACTACTTCTGAAAGTTGGGGGTCAATTGTAAGCCCTGGTCTACTTCAGTTTCTCAGGTGTGAGAACATCTTATCTTAAAAGTAAATATTAAAAAATTAGCTTAGCTGGGACAATAGCATAAAAATATTAACTGATCATATTTATTGTACATAAAAAATATAAAATTAAATCCCTATCCATCGCCTTCCTCCGCCAAGCACGTATTTCCATATTTCTCATATCTTGGTCTATGTTATCTAGGAATCTTGTTCTGGGTCATTCTCTTCTTCTTTGGCTATTAGGTCTATCAAGGAGCGTTTTTCTAGCTGGGTCGGTTTGCTCCATCCGCATTACATGGCCTACCCACCTCAGACGTCCTATCTTAATGTGTTATGATATCTGGTTCCTGGTATATTCTATAGAGTTCGAAGTTGTATCGTCTTCTCCAGACACCATTTTTATTTACCGCTCCATAGATTCGCCTCAGTGTTTTTCTTTCGAAACATCCTAACATGTTTTCATTGCTTTTTGTTAAAGTTCAGGTTTCTGAACCTTATGTTAGGACTGGGCGTATTATTGTTTTGTAGAGTTTTACTTTTGTATTTTTTGATATAACTGTAGATTTCAAATTGAGATTAAGACCAAAATAGCATCTACTAGCCGTGCAAATTCTGCGGTTTATCTCTGCGGTAGTGTCATTTTCAGTATTGACGAGCGTTCCCAGGTATACAAATTCGTTAACTGTTCGATGACGTCGTTTTCTATAACAAGTGGCCGTCGTATTTGTGGTTGCGGACCTATTTTCATGTATTTTGTTTTATTAATGTTTATTATTAAACCCATTTTTTTAGCCGCTTCCTTTAGTGCTACATACGCCTCTCGTGCTGCGTTTTTCGTTCTCGTAACAATATTGATATCATCGGCATATGCTAGGATTTGCACAGATTTGTTATATATTGAACCGGTAGTTGTGATTTGTGACGTACGTATTACTTTTTCCAGAGCTAGATTATAGTATACAGGAGAGTGGGTCTCCCTGACATAGCCCGTTATTTATATTAAAATGTTCAGAGAGTTCCCCCTGGATTCGTACTCTGCATTCAACTTTTTCAAGGATTAGTTTGGTTAGACTTACCAACTGACTTGATACTCCCATGACTATCATTGCTCGAAACAATTCTTTTCTATTTACAGAGTCGTAGGCTGCCTTGTAGTCTATAAATATGTGGTGCGTGTCTACACCGTATTCCAGCGTTTTCTCCAGAATTTGTCTCAGGGTTGAAATCTGATGAATTGTTGATTTACCACCTTTGAAACCAGCCTGGTATTGTTCTATTCGCTCTGCATACGGTGCCATACGATGGCATAGTATACTGGAGAATATTTTATACGCTGCATTTAGGAGCGTAATTCCTTGATAGTTAGAGCATTTAAATATATCTCCTTTTTGTGTATGGTGTAAAGTATTCCAATATTCCAATCACTGGGAAGGGACTTCTGTATCCATATTTCTTTTATAAGCTGCTGTAGCGCTATTATGATATCTTCGCCACCTTCTTTATATAATTCCGCTGGGAGATTATCTATTCCAGGTGATTTGTTTCTGGCTAATTTGTTTACATCGTCTTTAACCTCCAGGGTCGTTGGTGGATTCTCCTCCCTCTCGTCTGCTCAGCTTACCGCACAGCTTTCGTCTTTCGGGTTTTCTTCTTCTTCCTCTATATTAATTATCTGGTTAAAATATTCCCTCCATCGATTTAGTACGTCTGTTCTTGTTGTTAATAGATCGCCATTCAAACTTCTACATTGATTTGTGTTTGCCTTAAATTCTTTTCTGTTGATGTTAACTTTCTTATAGAATGTTCTGAACTCTTTCTCTCTGTTGAGGTTTTCTATATATTGAAGTTCCTTTTTTAAGTGATTTCGTTTCTTCATTCTGTGTATTTACTTTTCTTCTCTTCTCATTGTCTGGTAATTCTCTACATTTGTTCTATTCCGGCGGGTAAGCATTTTTGCATAAGCTTCTTTTTTTCTGTGTTGCGTCTTTGCATTCATCGTCAAACCAGTAATTTTTTCGGGTACGATTTTCTGTTCCTATTTCATCTTGTGCTGCTGACTCAATATCTTCCTTTATCATGTTCCAGTAGGAGTCTATATCGCTCTTGCCAAGATAGTTTTACAAAATTTGTAAAATTATATTTATAGGAAATATTATGAGCTTTAAATACTTGTTTGTGACTTTAAATGATGGTTGGATATATTGTAGAATGCAGCTAATGCAGTTGCTAGTTTCAGATATGGGTTAAAATGATTCTTTCGGGAGATGTTGATTTTTTATATCAGTAGCCACTTACTGTAGTATATTAGTTCCAATGGTCGACCATTTAATTTTAGGGGAGGTCCCTCCTGAGCAATGGAGATTAAAAAAAATTTGTTTTAGGCAAAAAACTAAAGAATACGCCTGGAAAAGGCATGTACAATGTTTTACAAAATGCAAAAAGTTCTATTCAACCGCCAGCTAGGCATCTCATTGAGAACTAGAATACTGAAGTGCTATGTTTTGTCCATTTGCTCTATGGTGTTGAAGCCTGGACAATGACAGAATTAACACAAAAAAAAATCTAGGCATTCGAACTCTGGTGTTACCGTAAAATGCTCAGAATATCCTACATGAGCCATACGACAAATGCGGAAGTCTTGTGGAGGATGAATAAGGAAAAAGAGCTTAGGCTTATAATAAAAGAATGAAAACACACAATATTTTGGTCACATCATAAGAAATCAAAATTATGAACTGCTTCAACTTATAATCGAAGGCAAAGTCAATAGCAAAAGAAGACCAGGAAGAAGACGCAACTCTTGGCTTAAAAACCTACGGCAATAAACGAACATGACCTCCATAGAACTATTCAGGGCTGCTACAAACAAGATTAAATGGGCAAATGTAATGGCCAACGTCCTTAAGGATAAAACACCGTAAGAAGAAGAAAAAACTCAAATAATAAACCTTACGTTAACCCTCAAATTGACCAAAAGTTTTCCATTGACGGCTGGTTTGCATTAAGGTTTTATCTATTTAATATTATTATTGATGTACTGACAGAGAAGATAAGAAAGGGGGATCCTGGGGCAATGCTCTTTGCGAATGATATCGTGTTAGCGGACTAGAGCAAAGCAACATTGGAAGAGAAGTTGGGGATTGGGAAACGATTATTGGAGAGAGGACAAGTTTAGCAGGTCGAAAACAGTGTTTATGTGGTTGAAATAAATTGGAATAGTTGGGGACATTGAATTACTTGAATTACACTGAAAAACTAGGATGAGTAAAATAATTTAAATATATTGGCTCCTACATTATGGAAAATCGGACACTACACAGAGAAATTGCCCATAAAATACAGGCTGAATATTTTAAATGGTATGAGCGGGTTACTCTGTGATCGAAAAATCTGGAAAGGATTACCAGAAAATACTGTAGCCTGTAAAGAAGGGCCAGGAAAAGATTATAAAGATAGCTAAACAAAAATTCCAAGGTTAATATCGGGTAGGACTAGATGGGACAAGATCAGGAAAGGCGTAATTAGAAAAAGACTCGTGGTGAATACAGTCTTAAGAAAGGTCCAAGAACAAAGACACTTTCATGGTTTGGTTGCGTTAGACCTAGTAATAAAAACTACGTGGTATGAGGGATAGATCTATTAAAAGTAAAGAAGAAAGAGATGTAAGGGAAAACCGAGAAGAAGATGAAAGGACTATATGAAAGAAGACATGAGAGAGAAAGATTTAAATGAGAAAGATATGATGGACAAAATGAATGGCGAAGAGGAACATTGACACTTGGAAATGAAAAAGCCGAGAGAGAAGTAGAAAAAGAGGGAGACATTATTCTCTTTATTAGCTCATAAATATGTACTTTAAAAATTTTTAATTTGGACCTTTTTAAAATTCGAAATTCCCAATTTCAGTTTGTTTCTCCCTATTGTATTTAATGTATTAGGTTATGTGAGTACAAACGAAAGGTAACATAAAAATTGATTCGTGAATAAGTAATAATATATATAAAGATTTCCTGGACGTAATTTATCATCAATTTATTATTGTTTTAGGGAGTAGAAATTTTTCAAAACAATGGAGCGGGTGTGATAATGAGTGATCAAAGTTTAGTGTTGCAAAACGTTGCTCGGTCAACTGCAGGCAACTATACGTGTATGGCAACTAACACAGAAGGAAAGGGAGTCAGTAATCCTGTCAAATTAGTCGTCAGATGTAAGTACCCATTCTGTTATTAATTTGTTTATATAAAGTCCGGTTGTATAACGTCTTATGTCTTTACAGTAGGGATTAATGGATGAGCATCATTGTGACATTTCATCATATTTCTCAATGTGGAGATATTTGATTGTTTTACCATCAATGGTGTTAAAAACTGTCTACCTGACTTGTAAACATTAGTTTAACTTTTTGATCGGTCAAACTGAAATAAGTAAATAAGGAGACTACACACACATTTGAAAATTAGTCAAAATTATTTCTTTTTGTTATAATGCTATTTATATTAAATGAAAGACTGGAAAAGAAATTTAGTTTTAAAGTGTGTAAACATTTAACTGAGCACTTTCTGCTTATTAAGCCTTCTTCATAGCTAGGCTACAATAGAACACTAATATAATTTCTGCATAGCATTAATAAAATTAATAGATAAATTCAACTCATCGGCTAAATTTTATTCGTAAACCTTACAAAAGACTCTCAATTTATTTACTAGCAGTAGTAGGCCAAAGTACTATTAAATTATAAAAAATTTTGTATTGTTCTTCAACAAATACTGAACATTTTTTGATGCCCTTTTAATTTGATGGGCACTTTTCCTAATGGATAGGCAGATTTCGACGGTAAAACGATAACAAATTTTTTAGGCTGTTGTAGCTGAAATGTATGTTTGAAGGGGCCATGTATAAATTGGGAAGCAATAACAATCCCCCTTATTGACTCTCGTAAATACTGTAAAAATTTTCTGTAATTGAAATGTATTTTTGTACTGCATGCTGTACTTCTAAAAGCAATTTCTTCTGATATGCAGTTTTTCTTATATAAAGTAGTTCACCAAGCTTTTAAATTAATTACATCTTCTGTTTTTACTTTTTTGCAAAAAAAATTCTTATGTTACTGCTAGTCATTTCGGTTATTTGATGGACCGTAAAAATTCTATCGAATTTGCTCATGTTTCTCTTCAAAGTTGCAAAATCCCTATCATAAGGGAGAAAGTAATGTCCTCTAACTGGAAAATAGTGTATAATTTTCGAAAATCTAGCACTGTCCGTTAGAGAAAGGAGCATGAGAATGAGTGTGTAATTTTTATTTTGTCCACCGCAGTTGTTACTATGTAAATGAAGTTTGTTTTATTTTTTTATTTAAACAAATATACCCGCATCAACCACTAAGGGTTATTAGCAGGAGGACATACACAAACAGTAAGATACATATTGTTACATAAAAAAAATATTTTTCACAATCTCGTATATAGTTTAGTCATTTTAAGAAAACTTAATAAAGACTGTAAGTTTAACATTAGTACACTTTTTAAATTGTCACTAAGGGCACACGCGATTCTTTCTTTCTGGTACACTGGACACTCAAAAATTATATGTTTCACTGACAACTGAGTGTTGCACTTGGTACATATCGAAGCAGCCTCCTGGTTGAAGATATGCTTGTAGGTAAAGAAAGTATGTCCTATTCGGAGTCGGTTGATAATGACTTGGTCTTTTCTATTATTTGGTAAGATAAGTTTGGTTCCTACTTGACTTAGACATTCTTTGAGTTTGTTGGCAGTATGATCCCAAGTAGTTTGCCACGCTCTGTACATGTTTGCCACGCTTTTCCTTGAGGACGAAATATACCCCAACTGGGGGTCCTACCTTTATATTGGGGGATCTACCTTAACATTAATAATCCCCAGAATAAATAAAACAATATTTTATAAGAATAAATATTCTATTTTTCAAAAATGTATACTTTAAGGCTTATTTGTGATTAAAATTTTTTATTAAAATTAAAGTTCGATTAAAGTTTTTAATCGAATAGCTTAAAAACTAAGTGAAGTTTTACTTATAAAAAATTGTTATATTTTCTTACTTTTCCAAAAAGTTTCATCTTTTTATTATTTGTTTTAGTTTTTACCATTTTCAAAGGCTTTGGTTCTGGTCTATTTAACTATTTGTCACTTTATAACCTATTTTGGTTATAACCTATTTTTATTATTAGGTCAAAAAATTATCCTAACGTTGATTGTTTAATAAATTTAGTCCGGTCGTCAGAGAGTTGACCCCTAACAATCATACGACCAAGCTACGTTTTGCAGAGAAAATTTATTTTTCAAACCTCAAGAAAGAAACAAAAAAGTTTGCTACTCTTACACCTGGGCTTCTCCCTAAAACCCTCCTCGCAGGGGGTAGAAACGATTTACTAAGAGTCTGTACACCGTAGAAACAATTATTTCAAATAAAAAATGTAGCTGAAATAATTTGAAACAAACATTTTTATAAGAATTTTTGTGTAAAATAAACTGTTCTCTTAGAAACAACGCTTGAAGTGACCGTTGTTTTTTCATCAGTTACGCGCAAAATCAATGCTCAATAAATTTTGTATCAACTGGATGGTAAAAATTTAATCTATTTAGATGCAAATGTACTATTAACAAAAATTAAGATGCATTTTAAACGCAAAGAGTGCAGCTTTCGGATGTAGTTTTTGTATTTTACCGAAAATACACTCAGTTTTGATAAAGGTGTTAAATACATTAACGAACCGCGATTTTTGCTATTTTTTACGATTCTCATCTTGGTGCTACAGCCCTTAGAGGGACTTGACCTTCTTAAGCTTTCTGCGCCATTCTCTTCTGTCCCTTGCTTGTATTTTCCAGTTGCCGACTCCGATTATCTCTGCATCTTGTGTTACCCCGTCCATCCACCTCAGCTTTATATAGTCATTTAAAAAAGAGCAAACTTGATCGGGGCCTCTGTGTCCTTGGCCTTCGTGGTAAGAGTCACACGTTGCTTTGTTAGTTTTAAGATTGTGTATTTTGATTAATCACATCTTTGTTCCGTTTTAAAGGAGGAGATTTAGATTTTACTTGCACTACTATCACTACATGACATTGTATTACCATAGTGTCTGTTTCCAAACAGGTCTATACAAGTACTAAATAGATTGCATCATCAATATAATAAACCGTTATACTGTAGATAGGCCAGATATAATAAACCATCATACTGTGGGTGGGTACAACTCATTGTTCATTTTGAACATGGGTTATCTCTATTAGATAACTCGTTTTCAAACTGAACTGGTTTGTGGGGTATGCTGTATTTACGGTAATAGTAATGAAAGTTGACCCGTTTTTATACGGAATAGACGCGTCTACGTGTGTTAAATAGAAATTCGATAGAAAGTGGAAATGTCAAAAAAGTGGAGATGACTCCTTTTTATAAAGACTGATTTAATTATACTTAATAAAAATATATTCTTATCTACAATGTTTTATTTACTTCAACTGGATTTTTAAACAGGTACATTGTAAATGTATTTGCATTAAAATATTCTGGTAGATTTTAAATTGGTGCGGAAGACGTACGTTCTTTTCTTTCTCGAGAACAAAGCTTCCTCTCGGGGCTAATAGATACATCGAAAGGTTTTTCCTTTCCCAAAGCCGTAACGATACATTTCTTTCGGGGGAAGAAACTCATGCTTTATTACGGTTTTTTATTGCGTAACGATTTAAGGTCGTACCATAAATCAATATTCTAAATATATTCTTTTAGGGTAAACTTTTATGACTATTACGTAGGTAATGGTGTATGTGGCTATTTAAAATTTAAGAGCTCAGGGGGTTAATCAACGAAGTGCTCGAGTATGAACTGTCCGAAAAAGTTCAGTTAAAAATTTCAGACATGTAATTTTTATCGTAATAAATAATTTGTTCTTTAACATAAACTTAAACACAAATTACATATTAATAACAAGGGTTTTTAAAACGTTCAACACTCCCGGAAATTAATATATTTCCTTTTATAAAATTGTTATATTTTGCATTTCTTATATACACGTTGTATAATTGTATCCGATGGTCTTATAAGTAATTTCTCTCACCGATTAGGGCGCTGCAATTTCAAAAAAGAGACATAGCCCAGGGAAATAAGCTTATTTTCGTGTCACTCGTATATAGAACATGTGAATAGATTCACATACCTAGGAATGGATCTGGTCACAAGCAATGAAGAAGAACCGGAAATAAATAGAAGGCTTGTGTTGGCAAATAAAGCCTATTTTGCGTTGGGCCACATTCATGACGAGACGTGCACCGGAAAACAAAACTCCTGGTCTATAAAATAATAATCAGGCCCATAATAAGTTGTGGCTGTGAAACATGGGTGGTAACACAGAAATATGCCAATGCATTAAATTTGTTTAAACGAAAAATATTGCGTAGGATACTGGGCCTAATAAGTGAAAACAACAACTGGCGAATTAGGTATAATTGAGAAATATACGAGCAATATAGCGAACCAACTCTAGCATAATACACTAAACTGCAGAGATTACAGTGGGCAAGGCACCTGGTCCGCATGCATGAGAATAGAATCCCCAGAAAATTACTAAATGCAAGAATGCAGGGAAAAAGACGGAAGACCTAAAAAAAATAAGAAGACGAAGTCGATGAAGATGACAGGTACTGCCTGGGAACCCGTTCATGGAAAAGAACAGCGGTAAATCGAAATGATTGGAGAAGCTTGTTGAAGGAGTCCAAGGCCCAATTTGGGCTGTAGTGCCATTGGATGGATGGACTGATTTTGTGACACTCGTCCGGACAGGTAACCGACAGTTGTTTTGAATAGTATGTACCTTTATAACAAGAACCTTTATGTTTCCTGCAGTAGATTTTTTGGACTTAATTAATTATTAACAGATTGAAGTCAACGGTAATTTTGCTTTTTCTCGTCTATAAGCAAAAAGTAAAGCGTATAATATTTTGCATTTATTATGGATACATCAAATTGTATCTGATGGTCTTATAAGTAACCTCTCTCACCGATTAGGGTGCTGCAAGTTCAAAAAAGACGTATAGACCAGGGAAATAAGCTTTTTTCGTGACACTCTTCCGGCCAGGCAACCGACAGTTGTTTTGAATAGTATGTACCTTTATAACAAGAACCTTTATAGTTAGAGTGCCCGCCGACTTTAAAAATTTATACTCTCTTGAAACTTTTTGTACGGCTTCCTTAGATCAAGTCTGCCAGTTTCCTGACGTCACTTTCAAAGTAATTGCTATTTAAATGAGAATAAGCGACAATTAAAGGTTAAAATACGTTAAAATAATAAACGTATCTAAACCTTTAATTGTGCCTTATTCCCATTTAAATAGCATTTACTTTAAAATGCCACAAGAAATTAGCTTCAGGACAATACTAAGTCACTTTCAAAGACACGTTACACAGATGGGATTCAGAAAAGGATTAGGTACAAGAGAAGCTCTCTTTGCCTTAAACGTCCTAACACAGAGATGTCTAGATGTTTACCAAAAGGTACACGCCTGCTTTATAGACTTTGAAAAGGCCTTTGACAAACTACGCCACAATAAACTCAAAAAAAATCCTGGAGTGTAATAACATCGACACCAGAGACATGCCAATAATATTAAATCTGTGCTGGAATCAGCAAGCTAATATAAATATAGAACAACCAAACATCGGACGAAATAGAAATGCGTAGGGAAGTACGACAGGGTTATATATTGTCACCGCTCTTGTTTAATATCTATAGCGAACAAATATGCCAAGAAGCTCTCTCACATGCAAACGAAGGGATAATAGTCAATGGAAAAGTTATCAATAACATTGTATATGCTGACGATACTGTGATAATGGCAAGAACAGCGGAAGTTGAAAATATGAATGAGATATGTAATAACTCAGGCATAAGGATGAACGTCAAAAAAACCAAATATATGACCTTCAGTAAGAATCCAGTACATGACAATAGTATATAATTAACGGTATCCAACTTGAAAAATTAAGCGAATACAAATACTTGGGAACCCTTATCAATGAAACAGTTGACCAAAATCACGAGATAAACAGACGTATTGAAATTGCCAGGTCTACCTTTATAAAAATGAAAAAATTATTTTGTAATCGTGATATTAGTATTCATCTACAAACTAGAATGTTAAAATGCTATGTATTCAGTACTTTGCTTTACGGTGTTGAGGCATGAACACTTAAACAGAGGAATGTTAAAAATCTTGAAAGCTTTGAAATGTGCTGCTACCGCCGTATACTAAAAATAAGTTGGGTGGATAAAATTACAAATTAAGAGGACATACGCAGAATAAATAACGATCCAGAAGATATCCAGAATATAAAAAAGAGAAAACTTAAACAATCTTAAAGACATTTTAAATTCAGAAAACACTATAGATAACCTACTTTTGTTTTTAAAAGACTTTGATTTACTAAGCAAAGTGTAATTAACTTATAGTGAAAGAATTTCTAAAATTTTAGGTGATTCTTGTTACATACCAATTAGCGTTAAGCCAAGTTTTTTACGTTAAGCCAAATTTTTTTTATATTAATATTTTTTTAAAGAAATAGCAAAATCAGAAGTTGTTGGAAAAGATTTCCCAAATGTTAAAAAACTAAGATTAGTATCCCTTTGAAGCCAAGGGGTTAATCCCTTAATCCCATTTTATATCTACTATGCACGTCTGTTTTAGTATGCAAAGTGATGCGAGGATTTCCTTTCTGCTGATATGAATACAGCTCAAAGCGATTTCGATATCCATGCCAGTGTTTCATTTTTCAGTTAGCGTTTTATTTTTGAACGTGTGAGAAAGAACGAAACAGAATTAGCCTCTTTTATGCATTCCTGTACCGTACCTCAGCTTATAAAAGAATGTGATATTGAATGAAATATAAATGAAGCTTTAATCGCAGTTCGACGGAAATATTTGACGAAGGATATTACAAAAATCTCGTCTCGTTTAATATATTCTCAGTAAAAAGAGGTTTCTATTATTTAAGTATCGCGATTTGTGCTTCTCATATAGTAAGCTTCGTTTTACAATATATATATATATATATATATATATATATATATATATATATATATATATATATATATATATATAGGTATATATACTGTGTTTCAGTCAAATGGAATAAGTTAACTAATAAATAAATGAGGGAATATTTGAAAAAACGGTCGAACAAGTCGATTAGTATTTATAGTTGCGCATTTTTTTTCATAAAAACTTTTTATACGGGGTGTATCAGATAACAGTGGCCAAAACCAATTTGCTTATTTTAAATAGAACACCCTGTATATTAATTAATTTTTAGATTCCTCAGATGATTTTAGACTCTTTTGAATATAATGTCCTATATATACCTATCTTTGACTGTTTTCGAAAATATTAAGTAAAATGCAAAAATTCACATTTAGAATAGAAAATTATCTATTTGCCTAAAATCGCAAAAACATATTCAAACACTTCTAAGTGATACAAATCTAAACAATAATGTCAATGTAGGAGATGTTGTCAATGCTCCTCACGAACGCCTTGGCAACACTCTAACCGTGAATAAAAATTTATTTCTACGTTACTCAACATTTCAGATGTGATAGATCTAATCGCAAGCGTTATTCGTCTTCGTAAGTCATCTAAGTCACTGGGTTTAGTTTCATATACAGTAATTCACATATTTCTATAAGAAAAAGTGTAATGGCCTTAAATCGGGGATCGTGGTGGCAATTCCATCGATCCTCGCCTCCCTATCCAACGATTGGAAAGATTTGGTTGAGGTACTGCCGGACATGGATTTGGTAGTAAGGTGGTGCTCCATCTTGTTGAAACCATATCATATTCGCTGGAACTTGTGGGTTTCCTGGATCAGAATACAAGTTGGCCAAGGTTGGTACTACATTATTTTGGAGCAATTATAAATAATTGTCGTTATTCAAATTGTCATCTATAAAAAAGGGACCTATGATCTGATCTTCAATAATTCCTACCCATACGTTAACTATCTTAGGGTATTGAATATTGCCTTGTCTTATCCAGTGAGAATTTTCCTTGGACTAATAGCGGCAATTTTTCCGATTAGCATGACCGTGAAGAGTAAAGTTGCACTCATCAGAAAACAAAACATGTTCTAATTGGAACACATTGCTGTCTAGCATTCCCATCATTTGTTCACAAAAATACCTTCTCCTGTCAAAATCATGTTCTATGAGCTCCTGAGTGTGTATAATTTTATAGGAATGCATTTTCTTTTCTTGTAATATTTGATTAACCAGTGAATAGCTAATATCGAGTACTTGGACTGCTTTTTGAAGAGGTGTATGTGGGTGTTCCTCAAACTCAAGCATAACAGTCAACTTGGTATTCTTACTTATTGCATTGACAACTTCTTTTTTTACCTTCCTAACATGACCCAGCTCCTGGAATTGCTTTTCTACTTTACTAATTGTCCCTTGAGATATGTGCGGCAAATCAGGAAATGCTTCGTGAAATCAAAGAACTATTTTCATTTGCGTCCGTGTCTCATGTCCGTAGTCATTTATCAGTATAATTGTAATTTTGTGCATTATTGTTAAATGAACCATTTTTCTGTCTGGCGGTTGATGAAACTCAAACGACTATAGTACTAAAAACTGCTTTTTCCCTGGAACAATAAAACATTGACGTTTTAAACCAAACACAAATAAAAATAAATTTTATCTCATTTGAACTTGAAATAATCCCTTTAATCTGTGTAACTTTTAAAGAACTTTTATATCGTTGTTGTTCTTTTATTGAAAAGAAGATTACTGTTTGTAGCACTAAGATTTTCAATGTCTTCTCTTTTGTTTATGGTGTTTTGTGTAGTTTTAATTAAACACATTTCTAGAAACAGTCTTTTGTTGTAATTTTTTTCTACGAATATCTACGATATCCTCTGGATGTAGTTTTCTTTGCTGTAGAGACAACCGCGCTAATAAATCTTATGTAGTTTGAACGTGTTGGGGGTATCAATCCCAGACATTTGTCCAATCTTTCAGTAAAAGTCGCCCAGTCTGCTTTTTGAAAGTTCCACCTAGGTCGGGGAAAAGATGATATTATTGGTATTTTGATTCCAATTTCTATTACAACTGGTCTATGTTGGCTATGTAGAAAATCTGGCAATACTGTACGTGAAGCTGTGTGAAATAGGTGTTTACCTATTTCACACAACCTCTTCGCACCAGTTTATTAGAGCCTCGCTGTTCTGATCATTGTGCCTATACTTCCAGAGTTCATGATGACTGTTGAAGTCTCCCACATAAACTGAGTGGTGAAGGGTGAGAGGCGGAGGCCACAGGACTGCCCGGGGTTTATAAATACTGCCGACAGTAATTTCGCCAATTTGTATAGTAACCGTATGAATGTTATTTATGTGTGATTTAGAACGTATGTATGCATTTTCTATTTTGTTTCGAACATAGGTTGCCACTCCATAAGCTGGATGGTAAGTTGCACCCAATAAATCATAGCCATGAATTCTTCTTTTAGCGAGAATTTGTTCTTCGTTTTCTACATGGGTTTCCTGAATTGCGACGACGTCAATATTATTTTCAATGAGTTTCTTTTGAAGGTACTCACATTTACTTCTACTAATACCTTCTATATTTAAATGATTGAGATTGTCGGTATCCTGTTGATGTATATTTTTCCAGTCTTTTATCTCGCGGAAACGACGCTTTGTATTTGTTGCCAATATGTGGAGTAAGTTTTGGTTGAAGCATGTCTCATACATGCTTGATGGGATTCCAGGGATTCTATGAGTCGCATTAGGCGTGCAACATGTGAACGAGCAATATTAGGCCTGGAAGTTTCAAGCAACAGCATCAGCAAACGGACGAACGATAGCTTAAAGAGTGGTATCTAGATACTCCTGAGCTGTAAGAAAGTGGTCTGGAAAAAGAAGGTCCGTTCTGCCACCGAGTATTATTCCCTTCTATACTATTAATGTACCACCTCTGTATGTGTAAACTTCGTGCACGTGTCTTAAGTGTTCTATATTTCTAGATCGTCTCCACACTCTTGCTCAACGAGAACCTAGATGAAATCCAAATCTAGCCCAATCATTTGCATTCCAATTTTGATACTCATGACTTTGAGAATACTCTAATCTTGTAGCGCGATTGTCTCTAAAGTTAGGTGGACATCTCAATGGCCTTCGACTGTAAAAATTAGCTTCACGGAGATAGTATCACGGCCTGTAATTACCTGGTGTGCCCGCTGCAAGTCGCTAACCAATTCAGGTGCTGTAATTGTTGGTAGTCTTCTAGCGGTTAACTCTGAAAATCGGTCTTGAGCTGCTGTTCAGCTGCACTTCCAGCGTCACAAAAATGTCACCACAATCGACTTTTGGAGACTCCTATATACTCAGCTACAATAGTTTGCCGCATACCCCCTTGAAAAAGGCCTAGTGCCCCATTCATTGCATCCAAAGTTAAATGACGTTGTCCCATGATAAATAATACAATAAAAAAGGTAATAAATACACTAACAAAACAAAAACTGTATAGCACGAATAAAATCAAAATTATCAGGATATTAACTGCAGTATAAAAACTATAGTTTTTTCCTCTCCTGTCTCCTGTTAAAAACTTTGTTAAATATTCGTGGGTCACTTTTGCCGTTTTGTTTTACTTACAAAAATCTATAGTATGATCAACTCTACACATTCAATTGAAATTAAACGACCGCATGAATTTTATTGTGTTATAAAAATATCCCTAGACTTTTCCAATGTGTATGCTATGTTTTGCTTTTAGTTAAAAACTCGCATTTTGTAGTTTCGAGAAGATATAATACCCACTCATAATATTTAGTTTTATTTAAATATCAAGCATTGTTATATATTTTATAATTCATCTGGCTGACGGATTAAATATTTATTGGGTATAACTTTTTATTTTAAAGATATATGAATTTATCCCTTTTATTTAAATATTTTAAATTTTAAATGAAAATCTAATACATATTATATATATATATATATATATATATATATATATATTATTTGTAGTCTCAGCAATTGGTCTGTGTGAAATAAAACTCTATTTGTTATTTCTCAATATTTCGTCACGATTTTGTGACTTCTTCAGGAGAAAACTGTAAATTTATTATAATTATTATATGTAAACAAAATGAATATTTCAATACTTACAACTTAAGATTAAAAATTTTAAATTTTGATAACATATCCAATTAGATAAATGACATTTTTTTGATTTAATTTATTTGGGAGTTATGGTAACCGCAATATTTTATAGAGTGAATTCCCATTGTACAATTTTTAGCGAATAAGTTTTAATAAACAATTACATATTGTGACAGTATTATCCATATAATAAGGTGCAAAAGTAGAATATTGAGAAAGAATCAGGAACATGGTAAATTGATCTATAAAATGTAATTGATGGTACGTAGTCAGTTATTGGTCTGATGTTGTTAGATACTGATATGAAGATCTATCATATTATATATTGTTTAGTATATTACAGTAGATATTACTTAAATGGTTGGTGTCTGTCTTATAATTGATAGATTCTGGAGTTTTATTAATGTGTACCATTTCAAGGAAAAGTCGATTTTTATAATTATCAATTTGTTCTAATATTTTTACATTATTAAAGTCAAAGTTATGTCCTGTCTTTAAGTGGTGGTCTAAAGGACATAACTTTGACTTTAATAATGTAAAAATATTAGAACAAATTGATAATTATAAAAATCGACTTTTCCTTGAAATGGTACACATTAATAAAACTCCAGAATCTATCAATTATAAGACAGACACCAACCATTTAAGTAATATCTACTGTAATATACTAAACAATATATAATATGATAGATCTTCATATCAGTATCTAACAACATCAGACCAATAACTGACTACGTACCATCAATTACATTTTATAGATCAATTTACCATGTTCCTGATTCTTTCTCAATATTCTACTTTTGCACCTTATTATATGGATAATACTGTCACAATATGTAATTGTTTATTAAAACTTATTCGCTAAAAATTGTACAATGGGAATTCACTCTATAAAATATTGCGGTTACCATAACTCCCAAATAAATTAAATCAAAAAAATGTCATTTATCTAATTGGATATGTTATCAAAATTTAAAATTTTTAATCTTAAGTTGTAAGTATTGAAATATTCATTTTGTTTACATATAATAATTATAATAAATTTACAGTTTTCTCCTGAAGAAGTCACAAAATCGTGACGAAATATTGAGAAATAACAAATAGAGTTTTATTTCACACAGACCAATTGAGACTACAAATAATATTTAAGACAGTACGGTCGAGAATAATTTGATAAATATATATATATATATATATATATATATATATATTATATATATATATATATATATATATATATATATTTCGAAATAAACCGCGAGTTGTACCCACTCACAATATAGTGAGAATAAGCCACAATTAAAGATAAAAATACGTTTAGTGACGTTTCAATTTCCACTTCGGAATTCGTTTTCAAAATACAAACGGTACATTTACTGTTTGTATTTGGAGAACGATTTCTGAAGTAGAAATTTAAACGCCAATAAACGTAGTTTTATCTTTAATTGTGGCTTATTCCCAGTTAAATAGTAATTAATTTAAAATGCCACAAGAAAATAGCTTCAGCACAATATAATGGTGTATTATACTCGGGCTACCTATATTATAACGGTTTATTATATTGACGATGCAATCTATTTAGTAGTTGTACATGATACTATGAACTAAAGATAAACCCACGCGCACGCGATCAGACTATCTCTTTTGCACGTGTGACGTCATTGGCGACAATTATCACCAGAAATGTTCTGTTTTGCATGGAGTTTTGTCAGATTTAGTATTGTTTTATCGTTTATCTATACGTTGACAAATAAATGTGTGCACTTTTAGATGAAATGTATTTCAGAATAATAAATTAAAGATAAACTTTTATCACCAAGTGATGTCAGGCGCATCGACATACAAAAGTCGATTGCGAAGTGGTTTTATCTTGAAAGTCATAGTATCATGGAAGTTGTATACTGGGTGGTGAATCGTCAAACGGGCCATAGGAAACTCACTGGGAAATTTTAAATTGTTGAATTGCTGCTTCCCTAATTATTTTAGTTCAAAAGTCATAAAAAAACTATTTGTAGAGGACTAAATTCTAAATTAAAAACAAATGCTAAAACCATTCTACGAATCAAATGTACTTCAAAATTTTGCAAAAATATAATAGATTTTTCAGACCACCCCTAAAAGTTAGGCCACACGTAATACAAGAATATATTAGAACGTGTGTGTTTTATCATATTCATGTCAGATGTTTGACAAGTTGAATTGTCAATTTTTTTATTTTATGATTAAATTATAAACAATGAATTTTACTAAATACTACTACTACTGAACAATATTACTTCGTGAACAATAAATTATATTGTTTACAAATCGATCAATATAATGAAATGTACTCAGTTGACGAAAAATCGCATAATGTTGTATTCAGGCAATATCGCGAACCTTTTTCTGTTACTACCGGATCTTTATTTAAAGTAAGATATTCTAATACACTAAAATTTAATTCCATGTTAAGTTAAGTTATACAATAATTTAATGAATTCCAATATACTGTTACTGTGATTTTTATTCCTAATAATAATATACGATAATTTATAAACATAAAACAATAACAAATGTTATAATAAAACATGAATAAAACATTTTTATTATTGCTCTTTTCTCCTTAACTGAGTACATTTTTTAATCAACTTAATTTGTCTTTTAAATAATAAATCACAAAATTTTGGCCATTTAAATCATAGATAAATATAATATACTTGATTTAAATATTGTGAAATATTATAAACGTCAATATGACAAAACGCAACACGTAATACACATTCTTTTCACGGCGTCTGGCCTGACTTTTTGTGGCTTTTGGAAAATGCAAAATTTTGGAATACGTTTAAGTCGTAGAACAATTTTAACAATTGTTTTCGATACATATTTGACTCCTCTACAAATAGTTTCCCATGACTTTTGGTGTAAAATAATTAGGGAAGCAGGAATTCAACAATTTAGAATTTCATATTGAGTTTCCTATGGCCCGTTTGACGATTCACCACCCTGTAGACCTATTTAGAAACAGACACTATGGGTAATACAATGTCGTGCACTGATAGTAGTGCAAGTATATCTCTTTTAAAACAGAAAAAAGGTGTGAGGAATAAAAATACAAATCTTAAAACTAACATCGTCTACTCTTACCACGAAGGTGAAGGACACAGATGCCCCTATGAAGTTTGCTATTTTTTAAATGACTATATAAACAACAAAATTCCAGAAAAGTTTCAAAAGTTGCATCTCTTTAGTGACGGAAGTCTAGTATCTTAGTCAGGCTCCCAGCACTCTTACTACCTTTGGCCATTCTTTTTATGATTTCTTGGTTCTCTTCGTTCCTATTTGTTAGTGTCACTCCCAAGTAATCGAATTGGCTAACAACTTCAAAGTTATATTTTTTACTTGGGCTTTGTATCTTAAAGGACTGTCCTAGATGATTTTCGTTTCCCCTCATCACCATGTATTTTGTTTTTTCTTCGTTTATTTCTAAACCATATTCCTTGGCTATTCTCTCTATTCTAGTAAAGATTTCTCTTAATTCTGCAGGTCTACTTGTTATTAAGGTAACATCATCTGCATATGCTACGCATTGATGCCTGTGATGATATATTGTGCCTCTAGTGTAGATGTTACATTCTCGTAAAATCTTCTCTAAGATCAAATTGAAAAAATCTGTTGATAACGGGTCACCTTGTCGCAGACCTCTATTAGTGATAAAGCTATCCGAAACCCGTCCTTCTAACATGACTTTACTTTTAGTATCATTCAGTATGCCTTTAGTCAGTCTTACTATTTTTGATCGAAATTCAAAATATTCTAGTGCTTCATATGCTTTATTTCTTTTTATAGTATCTAAAATCGCTAAACAGCATGTGTAATGTTAAGTTGAATTCATATGAGCTAACTAAAATTTGTTTCATTGTAAAAATTTGGTCTATTACCGATCTGTTTGCTCTGAAACCTGCTTGATATTAACCTAGACAAGTTTCAACTTTTGTTTTAATTTTATTTCTAATTGATATGGCCAGAGTCTTTTACACTGTATTTTGTAGAGCTATTCCCCTGTAATTTTTACATTCTGTAACGTCTCCTTTTTTATGCACTGGACATAAGATTGCTTCTTTCCCTTGATTGGGTATTTTTTCTTTGATTCACACTTCGCGTATTAACTCAGCGATTTCTTCTTGCACCATTCCGCCACCTTCTTGTAGAAACTTAGCATTTTTCACCAGGTGCTTTGTTGTTTTTTAAGTTTTTTATGATCTCTATAATTTCTTCCTTGGTAGGTACTTCTTTATTTACATCTGGGTGCCTTACTTCTTCATCTTGTTTGTTCTCTTTCATCTTGGTCGTCCGTACATAAAATGTTCTCGAAATAATTAGCCCACCTTCTTAATTTTTCACGTGTCCACCTAACAGATTCCCCTCTTCATCTTTATAATATCTTGATGTGGTTTTGTACTGGGTTCGGTCTCGTTTTATTTCTTGGTAGAAATTCCTGACTTGTTTATATAAAAAATCTTCTTCAATACGAACTAGTTTCTGCTCTAAACTTGAACGCTTCTTCCTTCTACAGATCTTCTTTGCTTCCCGTCTTTTTGCGGCATAAGCTTTGTACTCTTTTCAATATTTCTTATTATGGTATTTATTCTAGCTTTATTTCGGTCACTAATAGCTTTCTTACAATCTTCATCATACCAATCCGTTTGTTTACATTGTCTGTTTCTTGATAATACTGAGTCGGCTGCTTCTTGAATTTTTTCTTCTAGTTGTACCCATCTGCTTTCTATATCATTTACTGTTGTCTGGCTTTTGAGCTTCTCTTCAATTTGCTGCCTGAATTTTTTCTTAACTTCTCCCTCCTAAAGTAGTGCACCGTTATATATTTTTAGTTTTTTACAACTATTTATTAAATATTTCATTTGTACAGTAGAAATAAATTTTTATAATGAAGTGTATCTATATTTATATGTTATCTTGCATTTTTGAGGATGTATCTACAAAAGCCCCAACAATGTTTTCGTTTGAGCAAGATATTTATGAATTTCTAATCTAATATACTCACACTTTTGTGCCGACAAATTTACATAAATAAGTCAGAACGAAAACTGTCCAGTAAACGAAATTGAAGACAGTTGACAATCAAAGTATAAAATATTATGTGATTGACTCTAGGATCGTAGCTACAAGTTTTTCAGTTAAATTAGTTGAAACTGAATTGTTTTTAAGGTAGAAAGGTTCAAAGTATCAATTCTTTTTTCTATTGAATAATACATATTTGTAGAATACACAGGATGTAAGTAAATTCATATTTCAATTTTAATTCACATTTATACAGAAGTACGGCAAAGTTTAGGGAGTGTTTCCACATGAAAAAAGGTTTGCAATTTAAACGAATGTCCAAGAATGCTTCGTTTTCTGATATTCAAGGGGTGGTTAAGATATGCAAATGGAATTTGGTGGATTTTAAGAAGTATCTATTGCTCGTTTTTGCCATACAATTTTATATTCAACATTAGCGTGCATACGGGTAATGTTCTCAATTAAACAACACGGTACGCCAATGATATATTTCAAATTAAAAATCACCATACAATATAAAAATTAAAATACAATATGCTACTCTTCTTAAGCATAATTGGATCCCTAATTGGATTACATCGCCTCATGGCGATGTTACTCCTGGACCTATATCTTAATGGTTGAAGAGAAACATTGGTGAATATATATTATTAAATCAGTGATATATCGATTTATTCACTGCTTATATACACACGAATATCTTATAGATAATATTACTCCTTTATATAATCGTTACATTTTAAAATACGAATATCGACTACAAATAAATTACTGACTGACTTAATGTCTGAACTTTACTTAATATTATTGTATGTTTACGTTTTATATAAGATTGGTTCTTAGTTCAAATAATGTTTATACAAAAGTGCTGAGAATACAAGCCCACTTAAAGTGTAATAAAAGTATTATGAAACCAGACACGCATGTTAACAATAGATACGTGCGCTCTAGATTCTAATTAATTGTGCTAATTAAAGTGGGTAAACAATTTACGTAATTTATAATAAATATTCTTTTTGGATTTTTTATAAATTATATAGTTACATCGATATCTTACCATCTAATCCTCCTCGTTTAATTTGTATCAATAATCTATGTTTTCTTTTTTTCGTATGGGGTGTATTTTCATGTGATCTTTTAATTCGAGGTCGTGATTGGTTTCTGTGTTTACCAAGCTTAGCACCATTACAACATAATTTGTTTGGGTAAAAAATATTAAAATTCATTACACATATGGTAAAATAATTGGAATTGGTCAAAAAAGGTAAAAAAAATTTTCATAACATGGAAAACATGTAAAACAATCATTCCTTAAGGTATATACTAATATTCTTTAATATCTAAACCTTCGTTTTTCTATTCTATTTTTTATGCCAATTATCGTTTCTAAACTTAACTAACTATTTAGAGAATATCTCGTCTATCACTTTTATTTATTTTGAACCAGCGAGAATTTCTGACTTAAGAGCGGTTTCCTCGAGAAAATTTTAGCTATAATAATGTATCGCATCCATCTATTATAAACCCAAAAGTAACGTTTTCCAGGAATTCTCATTATATCTTTACCATCCACCATTATTAGTATGAGGGACTCTTATAGCAATAAAGTTTCGCAGTTTACTAACTGTAAGTAATAAGTTATTTGCCTAATCGTTTAGTAGTTGGAATAAGTAATTACATAACCACATCGGATGTTTCTTGTACGAAGTTTAGTTTCGAAGTGAATGCATTGTCTTAGTTTATTTCTATGAAGATGACTATATTTAAGAGAGACTTCTTGAATTATTCGAAAGGCAACCTTTAGAAGGTTAAAAGTTACGGTATATATAGTAATATATTATAATTAGAAAACTTGATATATATATATATATATATTTATATCGCGACGAAGAAAAAAAATATAATAAAATATGTGTATGAGATGGAAGGCAACCGTATATACGTATTTCTGGCTATTGGTCGTCTTCAGTACGGCGCAGCCAAGTTAGAAAAAGAGCATATTAACTTGAAAAGGGGTCACTACAGGAGCAATGCGACCAATTTGTGGCAATAATCTTAGAAGACTCCGAGGTTTTCAAAGCAACAACCAAAACATCTACGGAGAAAGCTAAGCTACCTGAGAAAAGGAATTCCAAACGATTAGAACGTTTCAAACAACAAGAAAAAGGTTAATACAAGTTGATAGTAAAATAAAGGTAAAAGATATCGGCATAGCTCGCAACAAAGGCTTTTTCTTGTTGTTTTAAACGTATGGCATTCCTTTCCTGTGTAACAATAACTTTACTACTATTTTAAACAACTTCGTTAATACTTTTCTTATTGTACTTAGTAGTGTAACTGTCATTCTCCTTCCAAAATTTCCTTCCTACGAACATCAAAGGTACCGACCAAGCTTTGGCTTCTTGTTGTGTGGTAAATTTTATTTTTAAACCAAAGAAATAAACAACAGACCAATACCGAACACAAAAGATCCAATGTCCATAATCTAATAATTATTTAAAAGCGAAAAATGTCAAATTTAAACAAATGATTCAATATTGTTATTAATTGGATGACAGTTATGACTTTTAAATTTTGACAATCTTTACGAATTTTAGCTCTAATTTAATATCTGTATTTTGTTAGTTATTTTTCATGCAGTTTTTAATTTAAACCTGCTTATAATAAATATATGATGACTAGAAACAAATTGATCGAGAGTACTGAATCGATATGAAAAACTGCTATTTTGTAACCTTACCCGTGACGCTGTCACGTGGCGCTGGTTCTGTGACGTTCGTCTCATCATTTTACTACAGATAAAAAAGTAATACAATGCCAGTATGGAAGCTTAGCTTCAAAAAGTGTATATTGTCACTCCTGACACTGAACTCACTAGACTGAAGAGCACAGACCTTTGCAAAAATATTTCCCTCATTCCCTGTCGGCTGTATACTCTTCTAAAGCCCACTAGGAGCCTTCCATTGTCAAGAATTACACTAACTAGCTGACCGATTCCTCTACTAGTCGTTAGATGGCTCTAGTGTAGTTAAGTACAATAAGTGTATAATAATTTTGGTCGATAATAAAATATGAACAAATTACGGGTACGATTATTTAAATAATTCTCAATACTTATTATTTGATTATTAAAATAGTTGTTTCAAAAATTGTAATAAATTCCAGTAACAAAATTTTATAAGCATTTATTTATTTTTGCTTCCAAGCCCCCTGCCCTCTGCTTGGTACGCCTTTGATAGTAGTTGTAATATAATTGAAGGGTACACGGAAAAAACAGTCAAAGTAACATTTTTTCAAAATTGAGTTTTTCACGCTATTCTGTACTAAACCATAATAATTAACTATTTTAGATGTAAAAAATGCAAAAATATAGGCTAAGTCCATAGTTATTAACGTTTGAAAATATACAGTAATAAACAGTGCAGCTTATCTGTTTTTGTCTACTTGGCTAATTCAGTAGGTACCTGTAAGTCGCCGGTATTGTATTGTCATCGTTTAAAGCATAATGTGGCATAGTCTTGTTTGAATTTGTTTGGTTTTTTCCAAGAAGTATTTCTAGGGTTTGATTGTGTTTATATAACTTTCCCAAACATACGTTTTATTCCAGTTCATTGTGTGAATTTTATTATAGCAATGAAAAATATAAGTAGTGATGAAGATGAACAGGTTCAGCAAAAGCTTTGTGAAGCAAAGAAGTGTGCAAAATACGGTAGGTTAAGTGACGCTTCCAAAAAAATTCGAGCAATGAGTGATATTGAAGGTGAGGATTGCAAATGTAGACGTTTGAAATTCTTTAGTGTCATTGCTAAAAATGAAAGAAAAAAATTCTTCGAAAGTTCAATATTCTTGGAAGTTAAAACTAGCAAGATAGACATTTAAGTGGTATAATAATATTCATATTCCTATAAAATTAGAGTAATAAGTGATACTATAATGACAAAAGTACCCATATGTCATCAGGCTTAACTTTCTATCCATGGCAGTACAAACCAACGTATAAACACAATAAAAAAAGGCACTCGTCACTACTGGGGAGTCTACAACTGATCGCAGAGGAACACACAAAAATAGGGTTCATTCGTTAACCAATGAAACCAAAAACAAAATACATGAACACATAAGATCATTAAAAGGCAGAAAATCACATTATAGCAGTGATGATTCGTCTAATCTATACTTGCCTGAAGACTTAAGTATTAAAAAGTTACAAAATATGTATAACGAAAAGAGTCCTACATATACAGTTTCTTATGAAACATACAGACAGATATTCACAACAAAATACAACATATCCTTTGGATTTTCCAGAAGTTATACATGTTCAGCGTGAGATGAATATGTAGCGACCCTGTCCAGCCTTGAAGAAAAAATTAAAATGAGTAACAACGGTGATGAAAAGAAGATATATGAAAGTGAAATAAAACAACTTAACACAGAAAGACAATTACACATAAAGAAAACTCAAACGTTTTATGATCGTAAGCGAAAAGCCAAGCATTCTGATCGGAAGCATGCTAATTCTGAGCTTTATGTTTTGATTTTATAAAAAATCTTCCGGTGCCAAATATGTCAACGAACGATGTTTACTACCGGTGAGACTGTGTTTTTTACTTAAAATAAAACATTTATTGCCAAAAAAGGTTCAAATAAAGTTGTTTCTATGACGCACTCATTTTTAGAAACTTTTATTAGAGTTATTTTGCGATTCTTTTTCTGTTCAGAATAAAAACTACACATTGATACGCTTTCTACACTTACTTGTGCATAAACTCAACCGACTGGATTCAGTACATATTAAATTTCATATCCATGGTCATAGCTATATGGAATGTGACAAAAATATGGGCAATATTAAACAAATTATGCGTATAGAACTACCTTTTGAGTGGAATGGTCATATTAGAGCATCCCGTGTCAAACCATCTCCTTTTGTTTTTGCAGAACGTGGGTACTCAGGATTTTAGTACATGGAGCTCATATTTAGATGGTATATATAGAAAGAAATGTCCCTTTCCTACTCGAAGTATTTTGGAACTGCAAATATTAAGAGCAAATTCGCGAACAGTGCAGCTTCGTAATACATATAATGGTGCTTAGGAATTGTATGTATTTAAAACATGGATAATCGCTGCTTATTAGAAAATAAAGATTTGGGACCCAGTGTACTTTATACCAATCCAATTCCTGTGCCTGAACTGTAAAATATAAAAATCCATAAGTTTTAAAACGCTTTTGTGGTCAGACAGCTCAAGAATGTTTTACAAGCCGGTCTGTTTCAACCAGCTCAGGTGAATGCCACGAGGATCCTGATAACTGCTTGCTTTGTTTGAAGTGAGTAAACAAAATCTATAAATACTATAATGTACTTTATTATTCTTATCTACCTACAATATTTCAGTAGCTGCAAATGTTTGGTTCTTAGTAAATTATGCTTTACATAAACTGGACACTAATGTAGCCTGGTTCTGCTATTAAGTCACAGCTATTAATTATTAACATCTGCAGAGGAATGCAGATTTTATCAGCAGATGTATCAGGAACTTGGATTTATAGACCTTTTTCTTTTTCAGTTTCAAAACAATATTAAGTAGTAATGAATTTAATTTGATGTAGCAAGTTTCTACTGGACTTGGACTATTTTTCCAATGTTTTTATTGACATTGTAAATTAAAAGTTATTAAAAAAAAATTAATACTTTAAACATTCGTTTTGATTATAATAGGCTAATAAAAACAATGCTTACTAAAAATGAATAATATTTTCACATTTTAGATTAGTTACTTGTAAATAATGGGATGCTGTTTTAAAGAGTTAAAAATTAGAATTACTCTAAACAACAGATTTGTGACTTTGACTGTTTTCCCCTCTACCCTTTAATTATTAAGAACAAAAATTGTATTGCAGTGTGTTATTATTAAAGCTTCTTGTATTTGTTATTATGTTAAGCTTAATGGTTTTTTTTTATAATAAAACAGTTTTAAGAGCTTACTTTACAGTTTATGTCCTATAAAACTTGCTTGTTGAAGCTCACTGGCTTAAAACTTCAACCCTAAAAAATTATGTCTACGACTCTACGCGTGATTTCTTATTTAATACTGAAAGTGAAATAAAAACCTTAGTTGATGTCGCGAAAAACGGAAGTAATAAACATTCACTCTGAAGTTCCGGATACGTTTTTTCAATCCCCCTCTCGTTTACAGAGATTAGCATAAAATATTTGACAAATACAACAATGAGATTCCCGTGAAGGAGTTTTTAAAGGCGATAAAATCCTGGGTTGTTTGACATTTATCGATTTCCTAACGGATATCGTGGAGTTGGCTGACACTTATGTAAATTATTCAGGGAATTTTTTATTAGTTTTTACAATCTGTATAATTGTATTACAATATATTGATCTCTACATCTCGATGAAAAAGATTAAATAAAATAAAATATAAATTTTTTTAAAGGGTTTTTTTTGCGTTTATTATGTATTTTTTGTCTTAGTTAAATATAAAAGAGCAGTTACTCCTACGGTTTGACCTTATCAAAATGATGCTTTTTTGAAAGGCTCTTTACGCAAGTGGAGATACAAATAAATCCCTTATCTTATAAACATTAAAATTTGAATGGTCTAAAAATAGAAATTTTGGAAAAAGGTCTTTTTATTCAAATGACAAAAGATATATAAAATAAGATAATTAATCGTTATAGAAAAAAAATGCTACATTTTTCGGAAGTAGAAATAAGTAAGTAGCTTCATTTAGTTTTAAAATATAGTAAAGAACAAATACAGTGCTCCACCAAATTTGCGGAATATTTTTGTGAGGAGTTATAACTTCATTTATTTAATTCCGGTTATAATGCGCGAGAAATTATTAGACAAAATTTGTAAGGATCGCATTATAAGCGAAATAAGACAAATTAAATGGCCTGCGACATTTCCCGACTTGACTCTCATGGATTTCTTTTTCTGGGGTCATATTAAATCCGCCATCTATAGCAACGGTCTTGAGAGGGCAAATAATCTAGTTGATTTAGTTTGTTAAAATAGAGCTTCCGCAAAATTTATTTGCTTCAGCAGGATATGCTAAAATAAATTTAAATTAATTTTTCAGTAATACAATTAAACACGAAAGAAAATTCCTCTATCACTTCTTTCATAAACTTTTAACAGCTCTATCCTTAATCCCACATAGTCTTTGTTCGTGAATATTTTTTGAGACTCTAGTCACATCGGCTCTTTCCCTAATTAAGTCGTTTCTGATCCTGTTCCTTCTAGTTTTACCCAACACCTAACAGTTTCATTTCAGCTATCTTCATTTTCTTTTCCTGTATCGTCTTTACAGGCCACACTTCATACCGCCGTACACCAATGTAGGTCTTACCACAGTCTTATTTATCTTTACTTTCAACTTTACTTATACCGCTTCTTTCTTTTCTGTTCTTTTTTTTTGTTGCAGTAACTCCAGCGCCCCTTTGTTGGCCAATATTACCAGCTGGAGGTAGTAGCGGATCTTTGGATAGAACCATTTCTGTAATTCTTTATTTTAATATTTAGTATCTAATAGAAAAATACCATTGGTTATCTCCTCGTATTTCTTGCAGTGCTGTAGGCAGCACACAGCTCCACGGTGTCAAGAACCCCTTAAGTATATGATTTCGGGTTTACCTGTTACTTCATCTATTTTATTATCACAATGAAGACTGAATAATAGTGAGACGTTTTTATTTGGCTTGGGTTTGTAGAACACAAGAGTGGCATTTTATCCAAAGTCCGATAAACAACTGCTAACTAACCGTGACGTTAAGGGGTTGACAAAATTAAGTAATAATTCTGTGTTGTTTTTATGAATTGTACCAAGTAACGTTAGCTTCTTCGCGTACTATAACTCTAACAGATTTATACTTGTGAACCAGTTATAAGTAATAATATTACTTTCTAAACCCTATATGGGTTCACATAATCTAAAGACATCAAGTTGCTATCCTACATAGACTTCAAGATTTGAAGTAAAGTAACACTTGGCATCAACTAGGGCGAAAATTTTAATCCCTATTTATTGGGTTTATTTGGAATATATTGCCTAAATGAGCAACGACCTCAAAACGCTTCCAGTTTCTTATTCACTTACCAAATAAAAAGGACTGTAAGCAGTTTGGTAGTTGGTATCGAAGGGATCAAATGGAAATTTTCCGTATGGTTGCTAATTTGTCCAGCTTCTTGCGTTCTTCGCAAGTTTCAGAAAGTCGAAATAACTCCACGGTTTCTTGTGTATTGTATAAGTCTCGTAAATTTAAGCCATTTGATTTTAAGACGCCCAGCTAAGCACAACAATCCAAAGAGTACTTGAAGCTTGCATATGTCCGTAGGTGATATATCTCTTTCGCGAGAATAATTGGCTGCAGTGGAAGCTATATGCTTATTTAATATGATAATTCTTAACATATCTTTATTAGAAAACTATTTCTAGGTTTCTAGTGGATCTTTTAATATTATAGTTAAAGTTTTGAGACCAGATAAATGTTCTGGTTTTAACAACCTTTGATGGTGCGTTTTTTTCCACTTAGTAGATTTATTTTTGCCAATAAAAATGCTTCAGTGACAGGAGATGATTCCACTTCAATATCTGAAATATCTTGTTCGATTTATCAATTAATACTTCTTTCTTTTACATAATCTTGTTCTTGGTGATCATCATCATCATAGAAACGTTCTTCTTCCTCATCATCTAATAATGCTTCCTCCATCAACTTTTGCAGGCGGTTCTGCTCTGATTACAAGATGCCATCTGGAAAAAATAAACTTAGTCAAAAATGGCGGTACCGTCTAATTACTTGCAAAGATTATTTGTTTATAAAAAGTAAATATTGTAAGATTATGCAGAATAAAGATTAATTTAGAGATGAATATTATTGGGAATATTCTCACATACTAACTAGAATAATATAAATTAAAATAAATATGATTTTACATTTTGTTAATTAAATACTCCCATAAATATAAAACCTGTGTCAGTTACAACAGTACAAGGGCGCAGACTCTTAATTGGCATTTGCTTATACTTTGGAAACAAGTTAAAGTACTAACTTCTCAGTCTAGACTAACATAAGCTACTGATTAAATGAGTATAAATTGGAATGGACCCAGATTTGGGGCAAACTCAATTAATATTTGTACTTTATTTATTACTTTAGAAACTTCGTGTAAGTATGTTTAGTTAAGCTACCAAGTTCTTTATTCACCCTACTACCATCTATTACGTGTAATTTTTCCATCGTTGATCGAGAATAACGAGAAAAGGGCACTCAAATAAATAGCGGCATTTGTCTTAATGCATGATAACACTAGTCACATATCGGTTACACACTCGTAATCTTATACGTTATGTAGTTATAAGTAAATATTTGTGGAGTATTGTGTAAATACCAATATATCAATTAAACTAATATACTATTGCAAACAGGCTTTAGCATTTGATTATATCGTAATATTTATTGTATATTATCCATTTAAATTGGCTTCTTGGAAGTCAATCTTCTTCAATATATTTTTTTGATTTTAACTTAAAGTTCTTTGCTTTTCTAAGTTATATTTTTCTTGTATTTTAAATAAGCAACGTATGCTTTTTTTATTTAATTATGGATAATGTGTTTCTGACCTGCTATTAACTCATTGTTGATATATTCTTATTGCTTACTTCTTCCTTCAGTATTGGTAACATGATCTTGTTAAATTCTATTGATTTGTTTGTTACATAATTTTGTTTACTTGTTAGGATGAGGGCTGCTTCTTTAAAATTTCCTTTTCTTGTTGTCTGGTTTTTATGACTATTGATGCATCTTTTCATTAGACTCTGTTCTCGTTACCCCAGGTATATTTGCATATCCGATCTGTCAAAGTCTTTGTTGTTAATCTATAATTTATGCTCAATTATGCTATCACTTAGTGATCGTAAGTTTCTCCCAGATAAAACTGTTGATTACTTCATACATTTTCATCTATTTATAAAAAATTTAGATTCAAGTTTTATTGAAAGCTTAGAAATATTTGTGGAGATCTCAAAATTGTATTTATTCATAAAAAAGTTTTCTAAATCTGTGAGACTTACACAGGCTTCAGATAGAACTGATGAACTGATGATAGAACTTATTTGACACTGGAAAAACTTCAGGTCCTTTTTTAGTTTCAGACTAAGTATAATTTCATTTATTTCTTATATTTCTTTAATACAGTAATCGATAGTCAATTCTTTTTTTTTCTGCTGGCATAGATCATTATCAATCAAAGCAAATTGTTCTAACTCCATTTTTGTCTTTGATGGTCGGGACACAGGTGTGTAATATTATCCTCTTCTTCAAAACCATTTGCATCTATATTTCACGATAATCCGGCTTTTGTCGTTGGCGACAAATACGTTAAGCCACTATACTATAGCCCATATCAAGGTGTTGGTTACCGTAATGTTTTTCTCTATTTATTGAAGAGGACCACCACTCTTTATATAAGTTAAATGTGTGGTAATAAAGTAGCTTGTATAGATCATTTTCAAGTTCAGGATAACTCATTGGGAAATAAATGGTTGGATAAAATGTTGGTAATGTGAAGTAATATTGGGTGAGACAAACAGTTTAACATTATCTAGTGCAATCTTGAAATAAGATAAGGAGCAGAATGAAACAGTACCAATTCTCATTTTCTTGTGAAATTTGTGGAGTCGTGTCATCATGAGTCTGCTGTCATCCATGCCTCTTGTTGGAGACCAATTAAAGAGGCAAGTCGATCTGTGCCGACTTAAAACATCAAAAATTTTTGTCAATTTTTAAGCAAAGTCCGCGTAATGGATTTATTTTTTAATTATTCTAGTGCAATTTGTTATCATTTGCTTATACTCCAGTCGTCAGAGATGAAAATGCCAGTGAACCTCTAAAAATCACACGAACAAGCTGAATTTTGCCGAGAATATTAATTTTGATACCCCAAAATATACGCAAAAAAGTTTACACCTTATACCCCAGGGCTTCGCCCTGAAACCTCCCTCATAAGGTGGCAAAAAATCGATTGACCAAGAATTCTACGAAGTAGAAAAAAATATTTTAAATAAAAAATGTACCTAACAATTTTAAACAAACATGTTTATTAGCACTTTTCTGTGTAGAATTAACCGTTCTCTCACGAATAATGCTTACAGTGACTGTCGATTTTGATTGTCAGCTACGCGCTCCAAATTAATGTTCAATAAAATTTGTATTAGCTCGACTATTAAAATTTGATATTATTTTATTCAAGTCTCGAGAAAAATCAACATGCACTTTAAAGACAAAGAGTTCAGCTCTCGTATACACTTTTAATATTTTGCCGCAAATTAACTGTTTTCATAAAGGTGTTAAATAAATAAATGCGACACGACTTTTGCCATTTTTTATGATTCTTATACAATCTATTCCTTTAATTGACTGGCCACAGTGCCACTATAAAGTTTAGATTACTAGAGCCTAACCTTCTCTGGACGCCAGACCAAACAAATATAACAATACAAAATCACACCATAGAAAATGTTGATCATTATGTATATCTAGCTCATGTCATAAAATTAGGAAAACCAAATCAAGATGCTGAAATTAAAAGAAGAACACAACTGCTTGGGACGCTTTCGGCAAACTAGCACATATACTGAAAAAACCTCCATTCCTACAAACTTAAAGAAAAAGTAGTACCAGTTTGTACTATGGCTTGGAGACAGTAGCTCTTACCAAAAAATCTACTAAAAAATTAGAAACAACCCAAAGAGCAATGAACGAACAATGCTTGGAATATCACT
The DNA here is from genome assembly GCA_918026665.1 of Diabrotica balteata. Classification (NCBI taxonomy): domain Eukaryota; kingdom Metazoa; phylum Arthropoda; class Insecta; order Coleoptera; family Chrysomelidae; genus Diabrotica; species Diabrotica balteata. The sequence continues at coordinate 37,113,024 of OU898282.1, read as the reverse complement.
GAGAGACAATATTGGAAACACCGAGATACGACGTAGAACGAAGATTAGGGATATTGTGAAAGAAATTACAAAAATGAAATGGCGCTGGGCAGGTCACGTAGTCCGATATATTGATAATAGGTGCACACGGAAAATTCTAGAATGGAGATCAATGACGACAACAAGAAGCATGGGAAGAACCTCAAAAAAGATGGGTAGATGATATAAGATAGTGGCAGAAAAACAGTGGATAGATTGGCGCAAGATAGAGAAAGATGGTAGCAATTGACAGAGACCTGCATTCAGAAGTGCATGTTTTCCAATTACACTAGCACGTTTTTTTAAAAGAACCAATCTTCTGTTATGAACTACACCAAAAACCATCTTTATGGATGCTTTTTCCGTGACGTGTCATCGTTTGTAATGTAAGACATTAAATTCTGCGTTTTTATTCGTATTTCAAATGTCTCATATCTATTGCCACAGATTCTTGATAAATCGTTTTTTGCATTTTTATCCTATACGAGGTAGTTTTAGGGAGAAGCCCAGAGATAAATATGGTAAACTTTTCTGCGTCTTTTTTGGGCTCCCAAAATTAATATTTTCTGTAAATTCAGCTTGTTCGTATAAGTTTTAGGGATCAATTCTCTGACGACTGCACTTTTAGCATTTTTGTTACTTTTAGTATTACGTAGACGTTTAACTATAATAGGTAATATTGTATTTATATAAGTTTATTAATTTTATAAAGTATTGCACATATTATAATAGAGAACAAGTGCTTTGTATAAGAAATAAAAAGTAAAACAACGCAAATAATTATCTCATATTTGTTATATCAGATAAAACTTATCACCCGACCGGGTAAGAAACAAAACATAGCCCGACCGTTCCCGGGAGCATTCATGCTCGTTTAACATTAAATCTAAAGTTTGTCAAAATTTTAAATCAAAATGAAGTAACAATTTCAGAAGAAACGTTTTCACAAACCATATATGGCATACGTAATCAATGTTTTGACAACTGGAAATCTATTCAAAAATATGCCCGACTTTAATTATATATTTAATCTTAGTGGTAAATTCAAAAATAAATTTAAAACATCTAACATTTGACCTTATTATAAAAACAAGCTTTTTTGAAAGAATCTTTTATATAAAGTAACGTAAAGCAGATTAATTTATAAAATTTTAATTTGATTTAATTTGTTCATTACTAAAGAAAAAAGCTTACGTCTAAATTACGCAGTAAAAAATATATACTGGTGTAATATTTGTTGTTACAAATATAGAGCAATAATGATTTTGAATATTCTACGTTACATCATATATTATTTATATGAATAAGCAAAAAAACAAGAAAAAAGTTAGTAGCTGGTATATATATATATATATATATATATATATATATATATATATATATATTATATATATAAATATATATATATATAAATATATATATATATATATATATATATATATATAATATATATAATATATATATATATATATATATATATATATATATATATATAGGATTTGAAATTTCCGCGGGAGCTGTATGTATTCCCCCATATATATATAATATGGTGGAGGAGATTCACTGTTATCTAATAATAATTTCCATCGTATTGGGTATCAACATTCCTGATTAGACCTTTAATTTTTAGTAGATGATCGGGAATATAAGCTACCAAATTTTCATTTTTTAACTTTAACTTTTTAACCAAATTATTTGCATCAGAAATTGACCTTTAATTCTGTTCAAAACTTTAATTCTGTTTTTTTCCAATGCTTTAATTTCAATAATATTAGTAATATTCAATTTTTTATGCAAAATATGCGCAACCGTTATAGGATGTAAACGACCTATATTTTCATGTTTGTTTTTTATATGTAAACATAAACATTATTAAAATTGTACTTATCTGATTTGACGTTGAAAAATTTTATCGCTACTGTTTTTTGCGCTCTTTCAGGTTCTGGCAAGGCGCAGTCGAATCATCAAAATTTTCGATTAAACTGGATTCATTCATAGGAATTTCACTATTCTCACTAACACATGAAAAGTTTAAAATCACCTATTGGCATCTCTGGGAAATTGCCTCCCCCATGGGGGAGTCACTTATAGACTTATTTATGACACTGAGTTAATGACAACTTCGAATCACCTGTACTAAATTTAAAATCGAGTTAATTAGTAGAAAAAGACACTGGGCGCTTATTATTTTCGACCTATCGCTTCGAAGTTCGAATATTACTGATCTAGTATGTTAACAAATAAACGCGTGCAGTTTATATAAAATATATTTCAGAATATTAAATTAAAAATAAACTTTTATCGCCAAGTGATGTCATGCGCATCGACGTAAAAAATTCGATTGCGAAGTGGTTTATCTTAGAAGACATAGTATCATGATGCGATCCTATCACTAGTTTCTAATGCAGCGCGCTGTTTAAATAAGGGTTAAGGCACATCTCTTCAATTTTTCTCCGTATATTTTGTTTCTCGTAGGGCACTCGCAAAGTTTGTATCCTACACTTGCTCTGATTACCTTCTTGGTTTTCTCTTTTTCCTCGTTGAATGCTTGTTCATAAATTTCTTTTTTATTTTCTGTTATTAACCTTGTAGCCCTATTTATACTTAGTTGCTTTATTTTTAAGTTCTTCAGAACTGGTATGATCTGTTTCATTCTCGCTCCTACCATAAAGTGGTTAGAGTCTGTGTCGGGCCTTTTGTCGTGACGTTACTGATACACTTTTCTTTATCCTTTTTGATAAGTGCATAGTCGATCTGGTTAATTACATTTAAATTTTTAGATTTCCATGTGCTTTTATGTATACCTTTGCGTTAAAAGTAAGTACTCTTAAGAATCAGATTATTTTCTTTGACTTTCAATTAACAAGTGACCATTATTATTATTCTCTGTTGCAAACTATATTTACCCATCGTGGGAGTATAGATTTCTTCTGTGTCAATTTTTGTACTTGCGTCCTCTAGGTTCAGATCGTCTTTAGGTTTCTTCCTATATGCCTTATTTAATTCACCGTAGAATTCCTCTCTTATGTATACACTATTTTCCTCTTGGGATGCTTATATGTCCACAAGTGAAATCTAGGGAAATTCAAATCCAATTTGCTTTAACCTAGTTATTTTTTTGCATAGCTATAAATTCATATTTGTATTTATTTACTTCTTTACCTAGTGTTTAAGCTTTTGAGTCACGTTCCTATCTGCATATATTTTACGTTTGCTAAACTGTTTTTATTTTTTTTTTCCATACCTTGTCGTTATCGTTGCTTTGTTAGTTTCTATTTAAGCCTGTATACCAAATTTTATTAAAATAAAATAATATATACTGGATAATAATATATAATTTCGGATATATATGTCACTCAGTTTATATTATAACGGTGATGATGTATTTTAATCGGAAATTAAATTTAGAATAATTGATTTGCATAAAATATTCTACTGGTATCAGAAAACGTATTTTAAAAAACTCTATTAAAATTTATGAACTTTAGGAAAAATTGTACATTTGTTTTAATATCTTAAAACAAAGTTATACTTACTCATTATAAGTAGTACTACGTTGTTTTGCAAAGCCATTGCTTTAGACAGAAATGTTACACATTTTTAAATTATGCAAAAATATTTGCATGGCAAACTCATTTTAAAACTTTCAGAGTTACGCATGGCAAGCAAGGAAAATTAAAAACTTCACGTTCCCAGCCGCCCTAAGGATTTTCCAAAGCAAACGAAATTTAATTTGTGGTAAAACCACCCCAGCTTTCTGTCATATGGAGACTACTAACGCTATTTTGTGGAAGCTTCTGGGCTTTTATTTTGACTGAATCGGACCACGATATACTTACTTTTTTATAGGCCAGTTAAGTTTTTATTTTTGTATTTACTGTTAACGTTTTATTTCTCTGCTGATCTTAATTTGATTATATTAGGCAACTATCTTAAAACGATTGTTTTTTAAGTCGATCAAATATATAGTTTAAACTGAAAAAATAGGAAATAGTTATGTTTCTAATTATTTCATAAAAAACGCTTTTCACGCATAAATTTTTTATTGAAAAAAATGGAAGTCGCTAGGAGCCAAATATGGTATAACAAATCTGGGATACGGTGCATGCTCTGCGAAGTTTAATTTATGGATTTTCAAATTGTTCATAAATGACACGGTCTCGTATGGTCTGTACCATACATAGATTAGGAAAGTAATCTATTGACTGATACTGACGAAATATTGGAAACATGCGAAACTACTGTGGCGAGCTATATAAAAAACAATAAGGTTCTTTTTCTTTAAGTTCCATCTTCTATCGAAGGTTGGAATCATCATGGCTATGCGGACTCTGTTGCACTGCCGCTCTAAAAAGTTCTGCACATACTGCATTCAAACCATTCCTTAAGTTCTTAAGCCAGGATATTCTTCGTCTTCCCCAAATTTTGCTTTCCTCGGATTTTGCCCTGCATAATAAGTTGTAATAATGCGTTTTTTGCCCTCTCATCACATGTCCCAAGTACTCAAGTTTTCGTCTTTTAATAGTTAATATTATTTTCGCCCCATTTCCTTCTAGTTACTTCCATATTTGACATTCTTCGAATCCATGATATTAGTAGATTCTTCTGTAACACCAAAATTCAAAGGCGGCCAACTTATTCAGATGAACTTGTTTTAGTGTCCAAGCTTCCAAACCATAAAGAAGAGTAGAGAACACGTAACATCGAAGCATTCTCAGGCGTACTTCTAACCTTATATCCCGACAACAAAGCAACTTTTTAAGTTTAATAAATGATGTACGTGCTATTTCAATAATAAGGTACCAGCAAAAAATGAATGACCCTCTGACTACCCTAGAGAACCTACTGCCTTACTTGCTGGAGTAAGGATGAAATTAAATCGCTAAGGAGAAATAGATCTCCAGGAATTAATTCAATAACAGGTGAAGTACTACAGTTACTAGGTAACAAAGCATTACATATCATCCTTTCTATCTGTGTCGCCGATTGGAATTCAGGAAAATAGCCATCTGATTGGTGTACCTCAATTTATATCCCGCTACACAAAACAGAACTACTTGCAGATGTGAAAACTACCGCATACTGTCATTAATAACACATGCTAGTAAAATATTATTGCATATCATGAAAAACAGATTAAAAACCTATCTACATTACCAAATAACTCAAGAACAAGCGGGGTTTATAAAGCGTAAAGGTACACGAGAACAAATTCTGAACCTAAGACAACTCATTAAAAAGTCTAAAAAATTTCAAGTACCTATGATTATATCGCACCCTCATGCAAGACTGCAGTAAGTCAGAATAAGTAAGTTTCGAGATAAAGACGATTTTGTTTTTGTGCTAATATCGGTGAAATAAGATACAAGTTTTAAGAAAAATTAACATTTAATTATGATTTTGCATGCTTTTCAGCCTATATTACATTAACCAAAAATAGAAATTTAAATAAAATAATACTAATGCTAAAAAATAGAATTTCAAGGTTACACTTGAACACTTACAACACTTTTGCATGAAGAAAATTGTAAAAAGTGTAGACCACATTTTCTATTAGTTGTTGTCCTCATCTCGTATATCATCTTGGGCCAAAATATTTTATCAAAAATATGGTCAATGTTCTGGAACTATTAAAATTTTGTCATTTTCGAATCGTTAATTCTACATCTGTCACTTGCAAGGGCAATAACAGATATATTAAAAACTACACTACTAAAATGTACCTACTTGTACTTCTTCCCTGAGAACTCGTTTCTAATGAGTTAATCAGGGTAGGTAAAGAGAAAGTAAAATAGATAAAGGGAAAGTAATTCCCAGGGTTTGGTATAATGGTATAATAGATTCCAATAAATCATCATAGGTAAGTAAAAAAAAATAATCCCCAACAGCAATCTGGGTTTAGTATGGTATTAAACTCTACCTTTAACAGATTCCAAGAAATCAGATAGCTACCTAGAATAAATAGGTACCTAATAAAACGGCTTATTTGCTAGCGGCAATTTAATCTTTCTATATAGCACGTAGTGTTTCTGATAGCCACAATTTCTTTGTTTTGTAATGAAAATGTCATAACAAGGTAGAAAAATTCTTTGTAAAACTTTCAATATTTTTATTTAAATTCAAAACAAAAAGACTATGATAAAAACACACAAATGATCTACATTAAATACCGTGATTAACAAAAGGATTGAAATTTACTACCTTCGTAAAAGTTGCGAATTACGGAGGGGGGGGGCAATATGATAAGACAATCGCCCCGGAAGGTTACATGAAGATTTAATATAAATTTGGGATGTAGTAGAACAAGATATTTTAACCTGTCAATATTGTTAATACACAAGTTTTAAGATACTTTTCGTAACTGTTTTTTCTTTCATAAGAAAAAACACTTTTTGGCTGTAAATAATTAGTCTTAATTTTTGTTGTTTTTAATCCAATCTAATAAATAAATGGTCAAACGACACTGCACACATTTTGTGGAAAATATAATATCACACAAAGGATGTAAAACTTACATCAATAGATTGGTCCTCGTAAATCTTTGTTTATTGTGTCGGTCCTTTAATGGATTACGTAGACACGTTGTATATTAAAATTAACCACTACAAATATAGTCATTAAAATAACAAATATCCTCCTTTTTTCGTGCCTTTCATTCCTTTTTATCGAAACCATAGCAATGTTCCATGCAAAACTGTTTGTAACTCTGTTACATTAGAATTACAACAGTTTTGCATGGAACTTATGAACAAAAACGCAAAATAGTTAAACTATTGTTTGTTGTAATATTTAGCCAGTTAAGGATTTGAAAGTTACTGAAGTTTTACAGGGGATAGAGATGCATGTTTACAATCGAATTCCATGATTACTTCATTTTCATAAAATTTTGAATTACTGCAGTCTTGCACTAAGGGTGCGATATGCTTCATTGACTACCAAAAGACATTTGGCTGTGTAAGCTGGATAAATCTTTGATTTATTCTAATAGAAATGGGCACATCAATACACCTGGTGAAACTTAAAAACCTGTACCAGTGCAATATAACAACAGTACGACTAGATCTGGAGTTCTTAAACCAATTCAAGACCGAGAGAGGTGTTAGACAAGAATGCGTGTTGTTACCTGACTTATTCAACATTTATGGTGAACATTTCATGAAAATGACTTTAAACTGGATAGGCTGGTGGAGTAACAGTGGCTGGAGGAAAATCCCAAATTTAAGATTTGCTGATGACTCTACACTTATAGCAGCAAATAAGCAAGAAATGTTTAATCCCCTGCTAAGAGTTGAGTACAAAAGCAATAAAATTGGTCTGAAAATCAATAAAGCTAAGACAAAAATAATAGTGGTCGACAGATTCCACCCTATTCAACTGATTAACACGTTACAGGAATACCAGATAGTGGACAGTTTTGTCTATCTCGGGGCTAATATAACTAACGATGGTAACGGTGAAGCAGAAGTTCGGAGACGTATTGACATGGCAAAAAATGCGATGAGTCGCCTAACTAAAGTTTAGAAAGACAGATCTATCTCTTAAAATATCAAGATGAGACTAGTGAATGCCCTTTATATAAAGGAACAATTACTGTGTTATTCCTTTTTTTGTTTTTACACACAGTCGCGAACAACCGATAAGAGCAATTTTCAAAAATATGAGACTAAAAAGTACTAATACAATAAAAAACAAAAGGAGAACTTTATTAATTATACTTATTTCTAATCTTTCAACAAATACTACTACAAATACTAATCACTAGCTGTTTATCTGTAATTTGTAAGATTCTATATGGTCCAAAAATCTGGAGATTTAAAATTTAAAATTTTTTTTTTTGAAGACTGGCCTAAAAACACATGGCTTTTATTTAATTTTCAAACGTTTTGCGGTTGTCACTGAGAAGACAGTTAAACGGTTTTAATTGGAGAAAGAACAAAAGACTGAGTGGAGGATTATAGTATGTCGATAGATGGGAGGCGAGACTCATTTTGAAAGATTACGTTTTAAGAGGTTTAAAGCTATCAAGTTTTAACGGGGTTTGTCATAAAATAAAAGTAAATAAAAAATAGTTACGAGTAATCGAAAATGCCAGAACCGTACTTTAGATTAAATTAGAAATGTGTATGATCTCATAATAGCAACTACATTCCAAAATTACGAACTTAAAACATTTTAAATGACGTTGAAGATAAAGAACATAAAGTCTTTTTTTATAAGGAAGGGGTCTAAGATATCGTCACTTACTCTGATAGCAGTTTGGCTGATTAGACAAATTTGCTATAGCATTTATGTATGTGTTACTTAGGCGTGTCTTTGTCATTATATCAAAAAAAGTTTTAAGGCTGCAGTATAATATGTTGCAGTACAAATATGTTACTAACACAAGACCTACCCTCAGGGCAATATCAAATATTGATACTCAATTCCTTTCTTTATCATTTGATCATACAATCTCCTCCCTGCGCTGATAATACTTCTTCTTCTTCTTTAAGTGCCGTCTCCCAATCAGAGGCTAGATATCATCATCACTATCTTTACTTTATATACTGCTGCTCTAAAGAGTTCTATTGAACTGCATTTAAACCAGTCCCTTAAATTCTTCAACCATGACACTCTCCTTCTTCATATACTCCTTTCTTCTTTTATCCTTCCCTGTATTATTAGCCTTAGCAGTTCATATCGCTGTCCCCTCATTACGTGTTACAGATAATAAACTTTCTTATTTTTATTGTGTTTATTATTTCGCATTCTTTGCCCATTTCTCGCAATACTTCCGTGTTATTTTTTTTGTGTCCATGCTATTCTAAGCATCCTCCTGTAACACCACATTTCAAAAGAATGTAACTTATTTATGTGTTCTTGCTTCAATGTGCAGCTTTCAAGTCCATATTGCAGTATCGAAAACACGTAGCATCTCAGTGCTCTTACTATCAGTTCTAACCTAAGATCTTTGTTGCAGAGAATTGTTGTTATTTTTACAAGCGCATTTCTTGCTATTTCTCTAGCTCTTATTTCGGTTGTTTAATCATTATTGTCTGAAATCCAGGTTCCTATGTATTTGTATTTATCAACCCTTTCTATCGGTACACTTCCCAAATGTATGTTTATTGGTATATTTGTTTTCTTTGTTATTATCATGTTGTTGGTCTTTTTTATATTTATTTTTAGTGCATATTTTTCACAGAAATTGTTTGTTTTGTTTAGCAGTACTTGGAGTTGTTTCAGCGGAGCTTGCCATAATCACGGTGTCATCTGCATATCTTATGTTGTTAATAGATCTTCCGTAATTATTATTCCTTCACTTTGAGACAGTAATACTTCTTCAAAAATGGCTTCACTATAGTATATATATATATATATATATATATATATAATATATATATATATATATATATATATATATATATATATTATATATATATATATATATATGGCTTCACTATACATTAAATAGTAATGTGGACATAATACATCCCTGCCTAACTCCTCTCCTGATTTAAATTTCTGGACTGGATTCACTAAGTTTATTATCGCCAAGCAACAATTTATTGGAATGTTTTCTTGTTTTATCAGTCTTCTTCTTCTGGTAGCACTACAACCCGGGGTGGGTCATGGCTGACTGCACAACCTGCTTCCATCTCGAACGGTCGTCTATGATGTTTAAGTCAGTGGGTAGCCCCATTGTTCCCAAATCTGACCATATATTATCTCTCCATCGCATTCGTGGACGTCCTAAGGGCCTTCTCCCTGTCGGGACTTCTTCCCAGATTAACTTGGTAAGGCGGTTATTAGGGAGCCTATGAACATGACCAGCCCATCTTAGACGTTGGGATTTAATCTCTTCGACTACGTCGCTAGCACTATACATTTGTTTGACCTCGGCATTTGTTTTTATTCGGTATTGGTTAGTATTCGGATCGTGATAGGGACCAAAGATCTTTCTGAGGATTTTTCTCCCAAAGCATCTGAGTTTACTTTCCATTGCTTTTGTCAGCGTCCACGTCTCACACCCATACATGAGCACCGGTCTAATAACTGTTTTATATATCCTGATTTTTGATATTCGTGTTAGGCTCTTGGATTTAATAGTGTTTATACATACATCTGTTTGCTGCCTGAATTCTCCCTTTTATCTCTTCCGTGATATCGTTTTCTGTGGTGATAGTCGCTCCGAGATATTTAAAACTCTCCACTCTTTCAAAGTTATAGGGGTCTATTGTTACATTTTGTCGTATTCTATCTCGTCTCTTTTGTCTGTTAATGCAGTTTTATCAGTCGTTTATTAAAACAATTGAGAAAAAAGTTGTATTAGGCTTTCTGATCTATTTATTTGCCTATTCTATACGGATGTTTTCAGTTATTGTGTTTTTTTTTTAATTTTCATGCTCTTGTCTTTTGTGTCTTTCGTATTTAATTATTAATAATCGTAAATGGTATTACCTGATCCACCGGAACTAAATTCATATCTTTAAATTGTGGTTATCTTTCTTTCAGTAGTGCTTTATAATCAGTTTTCTCATTTTCATAGTTATCGGCTTTAAATTGATTGATTCTTTATTGTTTTTTTTCTTTCCCATCTTTTGCTTTTTCAGTGGTCACTATTCTTTACTCTTTATGACCACTCATTTATCTCTATTGGGTCTTCTTCAACTAACCTTTCTCTCTAAAGTCCTCTGGCAGTCCTTTCATCTTCTTCCCAGTTTTTCTCTACCTCTCATTCCATCAACTTCCAACAGCTCCACTCTTCGTTCCATGTAGTTCATATCTCTACGTCTGACATGATCAAACCATTGCAGTCTTTGTTCTTGAATATTTTTTAAGACTGTAGTCACTTCGGCTCTTTCCCCAAACCAAAGTCATTTCAGATCCTATCTTTTATAATTTTACTCAACCAATTCACCATAACATTTTCCTTTTAGCTACCTCCATCTTCTTGCCCTGAATCTTCTTTACAGACCAGACTTTATCATCGTACACCAACGCAGGTCTCACCATTCTCCTGTATATTTTTCCTTTCAGCCCTTCCTCGAGTTTTCTATTACAAAGTTTCCCGCTTATTCGCTTCCGTTTAAAACAACTCAATTTTTTATCACAATTTCCGCTATCTAGGAGTCAAGATATTTAAATTCTTTTACTCGTCCTAATTTTTCTCCAAAAAATTCTCTCTCTCAACCATTCCTCTCCTTCAGAACCACATATACTCCGTTTTCGACCTACTAATCTGAAGTCCTCTATATTCAATAGCCCTTCTCCAACACTCCAACTTCTCGTTCAACATGTCTTTGCTCTCCTCTACTAAAATGATATGATCAGCAAAGAGCATTGACCAAGGAGTCCCCTTCCTTACTTTTTCTGTCAGTACATACATAACAAGATAAAACATCCATAACAGATACTTTCTCTGTCAGTACATCCATAATAAGATAAAACAGGTAAGGACTCAGTTAAGAGCCTTAGTGCAAACTAACCGTCAATAGAAATCTTTTGGTCAATCCGGCAGCAGTTCTTACTTTGGTGTCTTTGTCATACATATTCTTTATGAGCCTTACGTACTTCTCAAGAACCCATTTCTCTCTCATATAAAACCTTGTCTAGGATCTGTGTCGTACGCCTTCTCGAGATCTATAAATATCAAATGTAGCTCTCTTTTTTATTTCGCTTTATTCACAATTTGAATTTTTGTCAATAAGTGTGTTCCTTTATATTTTACATAAACAATGTTAATATCATTTTTTTATATCATCTTTATATGCCCGTTTTTTAAATTAAAATTGGTAAATAATTTACGGAGATATTTGCAAAAAACCAGTTTTTTGCACTAATTTATAAATTTTATTAATTTTTTATTAACAAAATAAAGTGTTATTAATACATTTGAACATCAAGGAATTACCGTCTTTTAAATTTGTGCGGAATTTCCCCCCGATCGGTCAAATAGTTTAAAAGATATTTAATTTATTTATCCCTGAAGCTAAATATTTAAACTATTGAACTTGCTCTATTAACGACGCTAGACACATTTACCAAATTTTATAGGATTCTTTAAGACTAAGCTATTTCAGAAGCTAAATGCACATTGCGTTTTCATCGAAATTATTTACAAAAATAACCGTTTGAAAAAGAGATATCCCCAATAAAGAACCCGATTCAAAAGAAATTTCAAACCTATTAAATCAAATACCTGCTCCACGGATAATAATTGGAGATTTTCAATGCACATAATCCGTTATGGGGTTCATCAAAACTAACATCTCTAAATATCCTAACCTAATAATAAGTCAACCTAAGTATCCTTAACGACGGACAACATACACGCTTTGACATAAGAACAGGTGAAGGCTCTAGTATAGATCTATGTATTTGTGAACCATCAATTACACATACTCTTACGTGGGATGTGTTACCAGATCTATATGATAGTGATCACTACCCTATCATAATAAGCAATGAACTGCAATCAACTACCCCGCAACAACTAAAATGGAATTTAAAAGGCGCAAATTGAGTTTCAAAATTACATTGAAAACAATCTGCAAAACCTAAATGACTATGTAGATATAGACAAAACAATATACTCTCTGACAAACGTAATCACAGAATCAGCAAAAAAGTACGTTGGAATAATTAAGTACGATCACAAACATCAGTCGGTACCTTGGTGGAATCATGACTACAAAGAAGCATTAAAGCAATCGAAACAAGCTTTTAATAAATTCAAACGACACAAAACTCAAGAAAATTCAATAGAATTTAAAAAATTAAGAGCAGTTGCTAGGTATACTATTAAAAAAGCCAAACGTGACTCTTGAGAGAATATGTCACCACAATACATAGTTCAACTCCTATAACAACTATATGGAAAAAAGTCAACAAAATGTCTAATTCCAAACCCTACAAATCAATCAACTTTCTAACTCATAATAACACCATTTATAAAAGCCCAGAAGAAATATCCAATATACTAGCATCTACTTATGAATATAACTCAAGTAACTTAAATTATACTTCCAATTTCTTAAAAATCAAAATAAAACAAGAAAATAATCCTATAGAATATTACGATGAAAATAATAACGATCTAAATATACCAATAACAGAAAAAGAATTAGAAAATGCATTTCAGAATTGTAAAACTTGTAACACTTGTCCTGGACCCGACAATATACGGTTTATATTTCTAAAAAATTTAGGCCCTCAATCTAAAAAACATCTACTCAAAATTTACAATATAATCCTATCCAGAAACGTATTTCCTAAATCATGGAAAAATTCTTCATAATACCTATTCCAAAACCATCTAAACCAAAATTAGATCCACAAACATATCGACCGATATCACCCACATGTAGCATAGGTAAAATATTAGAAAAGATAATAAACAATAGGTTTATGTGGTATTTAGAATCAAACAACTTAATTATTCCAGAACAATGTGGTTTCCGAAAACATCGCTCAACTCTAGACAACCTCGTTGACTTAGAATCAGAAATCCATGAAGCATTTGCAATAAAACAACATTGTGTTCGAATATTTTTTGATATAAGCAAAGCATATGATACATTTTGGAAATATTCAATCATTAAAACACTCAGCAACTACTTAATAAGGGGTAACATATTAAAATACATTTCAAATTTTCTTGAAAACAGACAATTTCAAGTTCGAGTTGACGGAACATATTCTCAAACAAAAATTCAACAAAATGGTATACCACAAGGATCAAATTTAAGCACAACTTTATTCTTAGTAGCAATAAATTCGATATTAACAGAAATTGAAAACCCCGTCAAAGCTAGATTATACGCTGACGACCTAGTTACTTTCTGTAGAGGAAAAAACGTAGCAACGATTTACAATCACATTCAAAACGCGTTAGCACACATTGAGAAATGGTCAGCTACAAGTGTAGTTCAGTTTAATACTTTGAAAACGAAAGCAATCTGTTTCTCAAAGAGAAAACAAATCCAAACAAAAGAATTATATCTACACGAACAAAAACTGGATTATGTAGAAGAAATCCGATTCTTGTCATCGTCTACAACTCCAGCTGAAAAAATCCTGTCTACCTGGCATACATTTACTACGATCACTTGCCTTAAAAAACTGGGGTGCCAATTATTCAAGTTTAATACTTATTTACAAATCCATAATTCGATCAAAACTTGACTATGGAGCCATCGTCTACAACTCCTCCAAAAAGACACATTTGAAGTCACTGGATATTATCCAAAATAGATGTCGACGTATTTCTTTAGGTGCTCACTATACAAGTTTCATTCACAGTCTCTATTGGGAAAGTGGAAAACTTCCTCTTTCTTTCAGAAGACAATATCTAAGCCTAACATATGCAGCGGCAGTGGCATCAAACCGAAATAATCCAGTACTACATAACGTTTTTTGCTGATCGATTTACAAATAAATTTCAACAAACACATCAAATTGATCATCCTTTTTACTTTCGTATACAATCGTACTTATTTAAATTAAATTTTTAATTTCCCAAAATCTATGATACCTCATCAATCCACAACACTGCACCATGGACAATATCTATTCCTGCTATCGACATCAGTCTAACAAACCTAAGAAAATCAGATATATCAGCAACCGTCATTAAACAAAAGTTTCATACACTATTAAACAAATATGGCAATACCTACAACGTATACACCGATGCGTTAAAAAATGAAGACAGAGTTGGAGCAGCAATTTATTCGGAAGACACCTCAGTTAGTTTAAAATTGCCATCAATGACAACCATCTTTTCGGCTGAATTATTCGCAATTCTAAAAGCACTATCAGTAATACAAAACAAAAACAAAGAAAGATGTATAATAATCACACAAGTTCATTATCCTCACTGACTCAATTATACTGTGACAACCCCCTTCTACTTCTTATTAAAAAAGAACTTAAAAACATTTCTAATAAGAACATCCAAGTGCACTTTTTATGGTGCCTTCTCATGTAGGAATTGAAGGTAACGAAGCTGTAGATAAACTAGCTAAAAACGCACCAACTAACCCGATGTCCGAAGAAAGTAACATATTGGTACAAAACGATTTAAAACCATACTTAAAACAAAAAAAAATTTAAAAATGGCAACAAACTTAGAACAACACTCCATCAATGCTATACGAAGTCAACAAACACACACATCTTTGGAAACCAACAATTAAAGACAGAAGAAAGCAAGTGATACTTACCCGTCTCCGTATCGGCCATACACGACTTACTCATGACTATTTATTACAGCGCAAAAACAAACCAGTGTGTGAAGTGTGCAACAGTGTTCTAACGGTAAAACATTTTTTAATACAGTGTCCCAAATATAACAGTGAACGGCTCAAATATAGCATACCCAACTCCCTAAGAGATGCCCTAGAAGATAATACAGATAACCGAAAAATATTTTCCTATATTAAAGACTGTCAACTTCTTCAAAAGATCTAAAACGTAAATTTTATTACACATATATATTATTATTATTATTATAATTATTATTGTAAACTAATGTATATTCACATATTGTATCAACTGTCACATATGTTACATAATCTAAATACGCTAATGACCCTGCGTGGTTGATGCGTTAATAAAAAAAGGGGTATGTTTTTTACTTAAAAACAATTGTAATAATGTCTATATTTTTCAAGCTACAGACTTGTACTTACAACCATTGAATAACTAGTAAAAAAACTCAAATTTAAAAAAAAAAACCTTCGATGATCAGTAAGAACAAAGTTAGGGACTATTTTGACAAAATTTTGGAGCGTGGCAGCTGCTACTCATCCTGCCTTTTTCACACATACTAAAAGATATTACCGGTTTTCTATTATATAGATGACCTTTCTCGTGTTCAAAGGAATACATATAAAATGTAGGGACACGAGATCGGTATACTTTGTGATCTTTGGGGATATTTAGATCTAAAAACAAAAATTAATGTGTTGACCGTCCTCGTACTTCAAAGTTGTACTGTCTTTCTTGTATTCCTATTTTTATGTACTATGCTGCACGCTGAGAGCAGGAGAGAGCGGTAGAATTTGCTTATGCGTCGTTTTATTTTTTGCTTATGCGATGCTTTACCGTCGAGAACGCTATCTGACTTATACCCCCACCGTTTATAAATACTACTATTCTACTCGATGAGAAAATGATTTTTTTGAACCTATTCTCTATCCTTCCATTGTTGGATATAGGTCTCCCCCAGTTCTCTCCATCTTTCCCTATCTTGAGCTGTTCTCTGCCATGTGGGACCTCCTTGTTTCCTAATGTCATCTTTCTACCTCATCTGTGGTCTGCCTCTTGATCTCTTTGCATTGTATGGACGCCACTTTTCGATGGCATTGTTCCATCGTCCGTCTTGGAGACGTTCATTGTGTCCAGCTTATTTCTATTTCAGTTTTGCTGCTTGTTCTATCGCGTCTACTGTCTTTGTTCTGATGCTGATCAACTGGTTACGTTTTCTATCTTTAAGTGAAATACAAAACATTTGTCTCTCCATCGCTCTTTGTGCCTTCCTTATCCTATTCAAATTGGCCTGTGTAAATGTCCATGTCTGTGCTCCGTAGGTGAGCACCGGTATTATACAGGAGTTATATACCTTGCTTCGTAAGTATAGAGGGATTGTTTAATTTTTTAGAAGGTAAGAAAGTTTGCCAAACGCTGCCCATCCCATTCTTACTCGTTCGTTCCGAGGAGATCAGGAGTATATCATCCGCATATCTAAGGTGATTTAGGTATTTTCCGTTAATACATATTCCTCAGTTTTCCCAATCTGTTGATTTTATTATGTCTTCAAGGGTCAAGGTAAACAGTTTAGGTGAAATTATATCGCCTTGTCGCAGTCCTCGTTTAGCTTTTATATTATCCGTTAATAATTGGTCGTCCAGAATTACGGTCATGGTTGCGTTTTGGTAAATATCATGTATCAATTGTCGGTATCTTGAATCTATTCTACTATTGACCAGAGCTTCTTCAACCGCCCAGTGTTTAATGCTGTTGAAAGCCTTTTCATAATCTACTAATGCTAAGTACAGCGGAAGGTTGTATTCATTGGTTTTCTCAATTAAGATTTTAAGCGCATGTAGATAGTCGATTGTGCTGTATCCTTTCCTTAATCCGGCCTGTTCCACTAGTTGGTAGTTATTAAGTTTGTATGTTAGTCGGTTGTTTATTATTCTTGTGAAGGTTTTATATAGTTGTGACAAAAGAGAAATAGGACGGTAGTTGTTTAGGTCTGTTCGGTCTCCTTTCTTATGTATTAAGATTGTATTGTCATTTCTCCATTGTTTAGCTATTTTACCTTTAAACAGACATTTGTTAAACAGTATTTTTAGCATTTTTTTTATCGTGTCTCCTCCTCCTTTTAGCAGTTCCGCCAGTATTTTGTCCTCACCGTCCGAGAAAACGATTAGAAATTCTAAAATTTCAAAATACATTTAATAGTTGAAAAATGTAAACAACTGATCCATTACTGTTTCAATATCAATAAATTCCCTTAAATATTTAACTTGTTTCTGTTTTTCTATAGATATTGTATTGTATTGCTTTTTCTCATTAAAATTTATTCGACTCAAACATTTTTCGCCATTCAACGTTGATGATCGTTTGACTTGCACGATTATGTATTTCCACGAAATAATGACCGACAAAAATGGCCATTGTATTTATGTTCAAAATCTGCGGAACCGACCTGATTAAATAGGACATACCAGTCGAAATAATACTATTCAACTCTGCTGACGGTTTGTTGAAAACAATTCCTGACGTAACAAGGAAACTGGGCTCGTAGCTTTCGTATTTAACTTGGAAAATTATAATTGTCTCATAGCAGACAAGCTGTGTTTGAACATGCATGTCACAAAAGGGGAAACTGAAGTGTAACTTTTATCAAATTTTCACTGTGAATCCTTATGGTGGTCTACTTCCATCCCGTATTCATCTAGCTAATGAAATAATATACTTTATCATTCTCTATTCACTTCAAAGTTGCGTATTAGCGAGGAAAATGGAAATGACTTTAGTAAGTAGGTTATCATATTACCCGTTTCAAAGCCGATTCCAGACTGTTCTAGCACGTTTTATATTTGACCACTACCGAAAATCGTTACATAAAAATTCATATCTGCAGTATGGACTGCAAGAAATATTTACAAAAAGTTTTTAGTTGATGAAGTAGAGTAACATTTTGATGAATTAATTTTTAAAATAAAAGGAACTGACTATGTTCTTTTACAACTTAATAATTTAGTTTTAAACTATATTTAATTACTTACTAAAATTTAAAATTTATATATAATAATTTCTACAAAAAGTTTTTACAATATTAGCTAGAATGCTAAAAGTAATAAATTATAATGAATATTATAGGCGGGTGGCTTTTGTCGAAAAATGTCTATTTCATATCCACAAGCTCAAACTTATTTTAATCGATAGATTCATTATCATCATCCAGCCCTTTGCGTCCACTGCTGGACATAGGCCTCCCTCATTTTTGTCCATTGTGCTCTATCTTGAGCAATTTTCAACAAATTTCTTGACATTTTCTTGAGATCGTCAGTCCAACGAGTAGGGGGTCTTGCTCTACTTCTTTTGTCTAACCTCGGCCTCCACTCAAGCAATTTCTTCGTCCACCTTGCATCACTGATTTGGGAGATGTGACCGGCCCAGTGTGGCAATTCGGGAAATTACATCGGTAACTCCTGTTCTTCGTCTTAAGTCTTCATTTGTAACTCGGCCACGAAGCAGTATACTCAGCATTGACCTTTCCATTTTCCTCTGAGTTATTTGCAGCATTTTAAAACTTGTAGCTGTCAATGTCAAAGTTTCGGCACCATAGGTCATCACGGCAACACACATTGGTCAAATGTTTTACGTTTTAAAGAAATTGGTGTATCGCGTTTAGAGGTCTTTGACTTTTTCAGAGGCTGCCCTTGCTAGGTTTATTCTTCTTCGTAGTTCGCATGTTTGGTTGTCTCTGACCTGATCTTTACTTCGTGTCCAAGATATATGTATTTTTCCACCAGCTCTACTTCTTTCTCTCCAATATTGATATTTTCGATAGGTACTAGGTTTGTCATAAATTTTGACTTGGAGATGTTTAGTTTAAGACCCAACCCAGCACACACTAACTGAAGTTCATGTAGTATTGTATATATCTTCTTGAGGTTGTCCGAGAACAAAACTATGTCGTCTGCAAATTTCAAATTTGTTAATCCTCTACCGTCAATGTTCAGGTTCTCTTCACAGCTAAGTTTTTTACAAGCATATTCTACTACTGCGGTAAACAGTTTAAGCGATAGGGTACCACCCTGTCGGACTCCTCTGCCGATTGGGATCTGATCCGTGTTTTCATGTAGTTCACTGACATAGTTGCGTTCTTGTATGTATTGTAAATTAACCTTGTATATCGGTAGCCTATGCGGCATGCTTGTAGTACTTCCAGGATTTTGTCAAATTTTACCGAGTCAAAGGCTTTATGTAAATCTACGAAAGCCAGAACGAGTGGTCAATTGTATTCAATAGTCTTTTTTTACCGTTTTAATGGGTTTTAATTGAAACTGGGTAATTTCACACTAAAAATAGGGGTGGTCGACCGAAACAAATCACACCCAATCAAGAAGATGAACTTTTGTTTAGAGTAGATGAAAATCCTGAAATAAGTTCACGACATCTATCAGCAGCAACAGAAGTAAGTCAGTCATCTATTGTTAGAATTCTAAAAAAAGAGAACCTCCATCCTTATCACTTCACTCCTGTTCAAAATTTACTTCCAACAGATCTTCCACGACGGTTACAGTTTTGCCAACGTATTCTGAATAAAAATCGCATTGACAGACACTTTATTAAGAACATTATGTTTACCGACGAAGCAACTTTTACCAGACGAGGGGTTTTTAATTGGCGAAATAGTCATTATTGGGAAGAAGAAACCCGCATGCTATTAAAGCTAGACATTTTCAGCATGAGTTTAAATTGAATATTTGATGTGGCATTATAGGCGACCAACTACTAGGACCTTATGTTCTTCCTCCGAATTTAAATGGAGATTCTTATTTATTCTTTTTGGAAAATACTCTTAGTGATATTTTAGATGATCTGTCACTGGATGTAAGAAGAAAAATGTGGTTTATGCAGGATGGAGCACCACCTCATTGTTCATTAACTGTTAGAAATCATCTTAATGACGTATTTCCTCAACGATGGATTGACAGACGCAGTGATTTTCAATGGCCACCAAGAAGTCCTGAGTACAACCCGCTAGATTTTTATTTTTGGGGACATATGAAGTCCTTAGTTTATGCCAATGAAATTAATACACGAGACGAACTTTGGAAATACATTCAAAATGGAGCTAATCTTATAAGGGGACAGAATAATTTTTTTAACGTATGAAAATCCTTTATAAAAAAATTAGAAAAGGCATAGAAATCGGAGGAGACCATGTAGAACATTTAGTTTGAGTTTTTGTGAGTTCTTTTAAGTTAAAGTGTGTTTATTTTCGATTTATCGTCAAAACGGAAACCTTACGTTAGTTGCAACTTTGTGTATTAGTTTGGTATTTGATAGCGGAGTTGTAAATAAAATACTATTTCTTGTCTAAGATCTCTGTGCCAATTTTGATAGCAATTTATAAATACACAGGGAAACTATTAGCAAAAAACGAAAAACAAAAATTAACTTTAACACCCTGTATCTTTTTTCTCAGCAACATTTTATTAGGGCATATTTGGCCCAATAGCCATATTTTGGTCCAAATAACTTGTCTTTAGTCTATGTCCCAATAGTTATGACTCACCCTGTATTTTCTTTTAAACACTCATTGCTCATATACAACAAAACATCATAACAATATATATATATATATATATATATATATATATATATATATATATATATATATATATATATATATAATATATATATATATATATATATATATAGAGTGGCCCAAAAGTCTGGAAACGGCCAATTATCTCGTAAATTGTTAGTTATAATTGTACAAAATTTGGGGTACACCTATTTTGGGATACGGAGATTCCATATTTGATATTTGCAATATTGCCAGATTTTCCGTTTCTCTTATATTATTAGTAACTTTGGTTTTTTAAATGCATCACCGTGTATATTTAGCCATTATTGGAATCTCCTATTCAATACAAGTTTAACCATATGTAACAGTTATGATTTTATGTATTCTGTAAGGTCTTAAATACATAAAACACAAGTCTGGCAACGCCTAATTGTTTCAATAAATTTTTTAATAATAATTATTTTCAACTACATTAAAATTTAACAATTAATAGATTAGATCATTTTTTAACAATAGTCACGTTATTAAGTGTTCAAAATGTGCTCAGTTTATGAGTTGACAGTACCCTAATTAATGGTAGAATGCGTCTATCACATTTCTCCATGATGGTCTAGAAACAATTCGAGATTCATCAATAATTCGTTGCCTTAGCTCTGCAAGACTTGCTAGTTACGTTTTGTAAACTGAATTTTTCAAGTATCCTAACGTGAAGGCCATTCAATTTTACCTTGTATACCAATTTATCGTTCGGGAAATATATCATCTAAATAACGCCGAACATTTACACCAACTATCTGACGTTAATTTTTTTTTGATAAAAAATGTCCCAATTGACTGAGTACCTACTATACCTGACGATACATTTAATTTTTGTGGTCTTTGAGTATGGTTTTCACGCATTCAGTGTGAATTTGCGTCACTCCAGTAGGTACCTTAAATTGCGTCGATTTACACTTCTACACAGTGTAAAGATTGTTCTTCCAAACTGTTAACGAAATTTTAATAATTTTCAATTTTATCCATCATTACCTCAGTAAACTCTAATGTAAGATCGAAGTCATCTTCACTTATTTCTTGCAATAAGTTTATTTTGTATGGTTTAAACTTATTTTTACGTAATATACGTAAGACTGAAGAACGACCTACATCATGTACTTGCGCAACCCTGCCTGAGAATGTATGTGGATCTTCAACAAAACTTTTCTCTTTCCATCTGTCTTTACCTTCTTCAGATTACTCAAATCGCTTTACAGTTTTTTGTAAAGTCGCCTTATGAATAGGAGAACGGTTTAGAGAACGGCATTTTAGAGAAGCAGTTTAAATTGCAGAACTTAACACAACTATTGTCAGTTTTAGTTTATAATGTAAATCGTGAACAAAGGTCAATATCACAGCATTCTACATTTAAATATTTAAATTTATTAAAATCTGCATATTTTGCACTGTTTTATGTATTTAAGACATTCCAGACTACATACAATAATAAGTGTTACATATTTTTGAACTCATATTGAATAGTTGAACTCGTATGAAATTTACACTGAATGCGTGAAAACCATACCAGACCACAACAATCAAATGTTCGACGTTATTTAAATGAGATATTTTTCGTACGATAAATTGGTAGACAAGGTAGAATTGAATGGCCTCCACGTTCACCCGATTTCAATCCTAAAGATTATTTTTATTAGGGATACTTGAAAAATTCAGTTTACAAAATTTAACCAGCCAATTATTGCAGAGCAAAGGCAACGAATTATCGATTAATCTCAAATAATTTCTAGACAATCATGGAGAAATGTGGTAGAGGCATTCTACCATCGATTAGGGTACTGTCAACTCACAAATTGAGCATATTTTAAACACTTAATAACGTAACTATTGTTAAAAAATGGTCTAATCTATCAATTGTTACGTTTTAATGTAGTTGAAAATAATTAGTATAAAAAAATTTATTGAAATAATTAGGCGTTGGCAGACTTCTGTTTTATGTATTTAAGACCTTCCAGACTATAAAAAATCATAAGTGTTACATATAGTTGAATTCGTATTGAATAGAAGATTCTAATAATGACTGAATATACAGGGTGATGCATTTGAAAAACCAAAGTTTCTAATAATATCAGAGAAACGGCAAATCTGGCAACATTGCAAATATCAAATATGGAATCTCCTTATCCCAAAATAGGTGTACCTCAAATTTTCTACAGTTATAACTAGCAATTTACGAGATAATTGGCCGTTTCCAGACTTTTGGGCCACTCTGTATATCCCAACTACTGTAGTTTCCTTTCTTGTAAGTAACTAGTTTCTAGTAAAAAGTAACAATAATAAACAAGTGGAAATAATGTAAGAACCAAAAATATGCAATCAAAAGTCACTACTTTTATATAAAAGTATATATTCGATTATATACAGTATGGATCGAACTAGGTGTGTATGTTTTGAGGTGTAGAAAACGTAAGTTGGCAACACTTTTTAACTGGCGACCATTTTAACAGCTTTTATTATTTATGTTAAATTTGGTTTGGCATTTTAGCATAAATAGACTGACGCCCAAAACAATGCTTCAAAATTGTGCAAATTTATTTTTAAAATCATGGTTCTGTGCCAATTTTATGGTCAACATAATCGTTCATAAGAGCAATTAATTCAAATAACCGTGGAACGTTTTTGTACTACGTTTACTCTAAATAATAATACGCATCTATAGAAACGTCGTCCATTGCGTACACAAGAAGTTGTTGCTGATGTAGAGCGTAGCATAGAGTAAGACCCGAATCAGTCTATCCGCCATCGTCCATAGCAGTTGGATATTTGCTTATCCACTTTATGGAAGATTTTGCAAAAATATCTTGATTGGCAAGCTTACAAAATACAACTCGTACCAGAATGATCACCTAGCAAGGCGTACATTCTGTGAATGAGTCTAAAGCGAGATTGCCGTTGATTCTGATTTTTATAAGCGAATTTTCTTTAGCTACGAAGCTCACTTTTGGTTAAATGGCTATGTCAACAAACAAAACTGCCATATTTAAAGTGAATATAATTCTCAAAAAATATATTTTAAGTTGTCATTACATCCAAAAACACAGAGTTATTGGTGTGTTTTGGGACCTGCAAATTGGCCTCTAAGATCATTCGATTTAACACAACCAGACTATTTTCAGTGAGTTTATCTGAAGTCACTAGTCTACGCCAATAAATTTGAAACAATTGATCACTTGGCAAACAATATTTGCAGCTTTATTGCCGATATACGACCAAAAATGTTGCAAAACAGTCATGGGAAATTAGACCTATAGATTAGACTACTTCAGAGCCAGACGTGGCGGTCATATCCAAGAAATCATATTAAAATTTTAATTATTATTTATTATTATATTTATTATTATTTATTATTATATATAATTATTTTTTGAATGAAGTCAATTGTATATCAATTTTAGAAAATCGTCTTTGTTTTATTTCATTTCAAAATTTCATACCTCTGCTTTGGAACATGTAGAGGTTAAAAGAAACCGGACTTCAAAAATATGTTCCAATATCAACAAAATTTCGAATATTCCTATTCCAACTACGCCAGATCCATCTACATCAGGAATAGCTGGTCGAACAGCCCCTCGTGTATCAAATCATATAATGAATAAGGATCTACCCAAATAAGCTCTTGCTGAAGTGGGAGCAAAACAACCCAAAAAGAAATTACCATCTCTCGATATTTCCAATATACCAGTAGTAAAAATTTTAGAAGAACACAAAGCTGCAAAATTAGCAAAAGAGAGGAAAAGAGCAGAAAAAATTAAAAATTAAAATAGAGCCAAGGACTTAAACTTTCAGCAAAAAATTTACTTTGATAAAGATACAGGAAAAACGACTAAGAGAAAAATAAAATTTGATGACTCTTCTAACTCATTAGTAGATATTAAATATGCTGATACTGATAACGATTTAAAGTAAAAAAAGATTGCATAATCTGCAGTGAAAGAGAAAAAGATGAGCTATGTTATTGCTGCAGCAAGTGTAGGGAATGGGTTCACGGGAAATGCATTGGAATGGATAGTCAAAAAGCAAAGGCTAAACGATAGACTTAATCACTCAATTGTAATTGATGTTGCATTAGTTGTGGGATAAATAATGTATTTTACTTTGTCTGCTTTATTAATTTGTTAACTTTCTGATATGACTACCTTTCTTTTAAGAAATAATAAGAAATATTAGGATTAAACACTAAGAAATATTAACCCTTACGTAATTTAAATTTAATATGTAAAGTACTACTATCCGATAATTACCTTGTAATTGCATGAATTTGGTACAAGGAAAAATATCAGTTCTAGGAATTTTTTAAGATTACTATCATCATCTTGCCCTCCTTTTCCCTATTATACATATATTTTGGATATTACTGTTATGTTTCAGTTTGGCACCATATAATATTTGCGTACAGTTACTTCAGCTTACTTCTACATGAATATATTTTTTGTATAATTTGTGTACAAAAAGACGCTACCACCTAAGTTTGGAACGTTAAGTGAAACATGAAAAGCAGAATTGGGAAGATTCCATTGTGGAAAATTAACATAATTGTGTAACTTTGTATGTCGGAATGCGCGGCCGAATCGAATGCGATAGAAAACGAGCAGAATAAACAAAAACCCACAATTTGAATACGATATAGACTCGTTTGAAATGATATCTTGCTCCCAATCGAGAGAAAATAGAAAGAAAGAAAAACACATACTATACGCGCTGAGCCTTGCGATTTTATCACACCAACGGCCGATCGATTCAATATTCACAATTTATATGGTAAACAATCTCGAATGAGACTCTTGTAAACACGTACGGAAAATTTAAATTTATCTAAAATAAAGCTCTTAGCACCTACCACAAGATCAGATAAAATAGAGGCAAACACGTTGTTTTTTTTTAGAATACTATTATAAAAGTATCTTCATACTGTACATACATTTATTTAATAAATATAATTTTTTGCCAAAACTAAGTTTGCATTGCATTTCATTTCAATTGACACTACCATTGCTCTACACGTGTTTCGAATTATTTAATCTCATCATCAGGAACATTTGTTGTCGGTCGGTTGGGTTAATTAGGCCTTTATTGTTCGTTAATCCTTTTAGTATGTTGTCCTCCAGAGCTTGTTGAATTTTTCTTGTTATTTCTTAAATTGTTCTTTCCACTTCTTCTGTTGATTGGAATTCTTTCTTCACTTCAATTTGGTTGACTTATCTTCTGCAGTTTGGCCAATTTGCTTTTTTCCATCTTCATCTTTACACTGGTTCAATCGTTAAAAGATCTACTCTTGATGTCATTTTTTCTGTTACCTGTTTGTAATCCGAAATGCTTTTGAAGTTGGTCCTTACATCGTACATAATGACGTCTTTTGTAAGGAATAGGTCCAACGTAGAATTGTTTTGTTTTCTGTTTGGGTTTATTTATGTTGGTTCGTCGGGCAAACTGAAATGAAATGCAGTCTAGTATTTGGCCATTATAATTAAAATAACAGCCTGGTACGCTAGCAGCGGCATCTATAGGAAGTAACAAGAAGTCGTTAATTTGCTATCAAAGAGAGGTCTCTCGGCTTTTTGTTACTTCGTATATATGTATATATATATATATATATATATATATATATATATATATATATATATATATATATATATTTATATATGTATATATATATATATATATTTATATATATATATATATATATATATATATATATATATATATATATATATATATATATGTATTATATATATTTATATATATATATATATATATATATATATATATATATATATATATATGTATTATATATATATATATATATTTATATATATATATATATATATATATATTATATATATATATATATATATATATATATTAATTCGGCCCCATTCAAGCAGTCTTGGATGGGGCCGAATTACCATGCACCCAAACACATTCTGGGGCTACGGCTTTGACCCTTTAAAAAAGTCTAGCCATAGCGAACCTGCCATTGCCTGTGCTCCATCGCTACTTAGTGCCACCCATTGATTCCATTCAATTTCATTGTCATTAATGTAGCTATTAACAGATTAAATATTTCTTTCTTGTTCTTGTTGACAGATATTTGCAAAATAGAACTTATTCGTGAATAGTATTTTCAGAATCGTATCTTATAAAACACATTAGATTAGCATTGGAATGTCTGTACTTTCATCAAATTACAAGGAAAAATGGTTACACTCCTTTACGTGACTTATAATAATTTCTTCAATATTATCTGCTATCTCCACAATCCTACGCTTTATTGTGTTATTTGATAGAGCCAGTGAATTCACTTGCTTTTCCTAATTTTTATCACATATCCGAGGTGCTCTATTTTCATTGCTAAAACCATTAATTTCTCGGCAATTGTGTGAGGATAACTGGTGTGAAGTAATCGCAGGTTTTAATATGACCAATCGTTTCTCCAGAAAAACTGAAAGTATTGTTTTTTAGTATGAATTTTTCTTGAACCTGTACCAATATTTTGTTTGGATGCATTGGTAGGTATATATTTCCCAAAAATCTGACAAATTTGGTATGGAGGCGCTTAATGTATTTCTACTTATCAACAAATGTTCATTTTATACAGAAATATTAATTATTTCTAGTGGCTCGAACATATTAATGTATCCAGATGTTTTGACTAAAATAGGTCTTTTTAAATCATTCTTGTGATTACTTTCATTTCTAAATACCATATATAATGGAAAAGAAGGTTTTTTTACCAGTACATATTTACCAGTAACGATTACCTCCGCAAAAATAATGGTGGTTCTAGTGCTTTAATCCGAATTGGTTTCACAGGCATTGAGCATATTGCACCCAAACAGAGTCTTAAGGTAGTGTTCTAAATGATTGTCAGTCGTTATGAGGTGTAAGGACTGTATAACGAACATCCCTAATCCAGGATGGGCCTAATAAAGGCTTTGTAAAAATTTAAACTCAATTGTGGTTCAGCTCCTCACCTCGTTTTTCTTATGAATTTAAAAAAAATATACCTTTTAAACACTTTGATTCTATACTTTATATAAATGGTTTTCAGCAAATCTTCTTGTCAAGAGTAATTCGAAGATAAGTTACCTTATTTGATACTGAATATAAGGTACCATTTACATTAATTTTATTAATATTGGGTAGGTTATGTCTTGTAAAGATGGTAAGATTAGATTTTTGGGGGGTTAAGCAAAAACCTAACGATTCAAATTTCAAAGTAGTTAGCTCTACCTATATGTGACATGAGCTCAGTTATGCCTGCTTTTAATTTCTTGTTAATATTATAAGCAATAAAATAAGCAGCATACTGCATAATATAAATATTTTTCCCATCGTGTATTTCTTTTGTAAAAACATTAAACAAATGGGGAGAGATAACGAAGCTACGTGATAAACCTGTGGATGATCGTCTTCGACCTATTACAGAATTGTTATTCGACCTTACATAAACTTTTCTTTGCAATAGAAAATTGCACAAGACATTATACACTCTTACAGGAACATCTGCCTGCAGTAAGTTTTCTCTTAACTTAATGGTACTAATTGCATCGTATGCACATTTTCTATCGAAAAATGTAGCACCTAAGTAATGGGTATTTGAAATACATAACTGCATGTCTGTTATTAAATAAGAAACTGCATCAATAATAGTAAACCCTTTTTAACACTAAATTCTTCCAACGGAAATGAGGCAGTGCTAGTTTTGACTGTTCTTGGGCCCAAGATTTGTCCTGTTCACTGATTTCACAGGAGAAACTGGTCAAACTTGCCATTGTAAAAAGAATTTCATATTTTGCTATTATCAAGAATCGAAGTACTTATGATTTAAGGTACTATACCAGGAAATTTTATTGTGCTGAATAAAAACAGAAAAATATTTTTAAATTGTGGCTTTTGTTGTGAACAGTTAGTTTTTATTAACAAATATATTTTTTAAACAAATTGTTATAATCAACATGCATATACGATAGCAAATATTTGGTATCACAAAACACACAATGACAAAGGGTTTACTGAATTTTTCGATTTTATTAAAAAAAATAATTTCCTAACACATATACGACCTTTTATTAAAGAGTCTCTTAAATTTTATTAAGAACTGCAAGTTCGCTAAGCCGCTGTTCATGTTCTAAAGAGTTTTTTATAATTCACAATTTCCTTTCTTCGCTAATTTAAAAGTTTCTCGGGATTACATTAGCAGCGAGGGTAACAGCAAAAATAATTATCACCATTCCATTTTTAATTCCCGGGAAATGACTTAATTGATCATTTTTTGTGGGAAATAGGCTCTCGTTAGGGCAAGAAAAAAGAGGTTCATTTTGTTCTTATGCTAATATCTGGTTCACTTTCCAATGGGCGAAAAAGTTTTCAAAGAAAACATTTGCATATTGAAAGTTTTTGTCGGTGGGAACGAAGAGAGGGTGTCATGCCCCGTGAATCTTTTTTGTTTTACCAAAATTGGAATTAGAAATAAATTCATCGCAATTAGATTAGGACAAGCAGCCACAACAAAAAATTAAGGGCAAAGGCGTGATCTGTAAGGGCCCTTCGGGTTTAATAAAAAAGTTATATTTCCATAAAAGTGTTATTTCGAAATAAATTGGATGTTATATTTTGGGAATAAATTAATCAATATTGGTTTAAATTGAACTAAATAATTGAAAAAGAAAGCAATACTATTTGCCATTCCCTTTACTTACTTAACTCAGACAGCGCCTACTTAATTCATCAAGTCAGCAATGCAGACGGAAAATATTTACAAAAAAAAAAACTGGAGACGAATATTTGTCTCCTTAAATGTCACGACCTAAAAGAAAACAAAACAAAAAAAAACGTAATAATAATAAAACAAAATATCATTTATAATATATTATCAAAAGAAATTGAATGTCTATATAGAGGTAAAACTCACTAACTGCAAAATAAGTACAACTGAGATATTCAACATTTTGTTCGTTTTTTGCTTTATAATTTTATTGATCATTAGTCTAGATACAAGTGATCTTATTTATGGAGGTTAGGTGTTACTTTACTATCCTGTTTTAAAAGAAATGATCAAAACTCAATAATTTTAAAATTATTAATCTAAATGTACTTAATGAATTTTACCTCAAGCTATTATATTCCTGTTTGGTACTTAGGGATAAAGTAACTAGATAGAAAGTGATCAAAATTGTTATTATTTCGTTTACTATTATAAATTATAAAAAAATTCTTCTAAAATTGAACACAACAAAACGAAATATTACAAGAAAACTTATTTTAAGAATGAATTGATGTTGAATCTTCTAAATCCTCATCAAAATTGGGTTCTGTCAGGTTGTCATTGGCATTGGTACATTTTTATAATATTGAAGAACTACATCTGGTATGAGATTTTTCTTGCAAAATTTGACTAGATCTCGTTTCTTTAAAGCTGAAATTGAAAGTAAATCGTTGTAGAGAGATTTTAACCTTAATTCTTAAATATTCCGAATACTTGTTCTTCCTGGACCACAAGAAATAATTAATTTTTTATACGGCGATGAATGGAAATATCTAAAAAA
This sequence comes from Diabrotica balteata, assembly GCA_918026665.1. Classification (NCBI taxonomy): domain Eukaryota; kingdom Metazoa; phylum Arthropoda; class Insecta; order Coleoptera; family Chrysomelidae; genus Diabrotica; species Diabrotica balteata. The sequence continues at coordinate 37,082,589 of OU898282.1, read as the reverse complement.
ATCATATCGGCATGTTCTTTTACAAATTTGAAGCATTTCATTTCTAGCCAGGATACTCTGCAGCGGTCTTAATCTTTCGTTCTATTTTTTTCTTATTGTGTGTGCCAAATTATTTCGATCATAGAAATCTGTATATTTAAGTTCTCGTACAGCATACGGCTCCTTCTGTAATCTTTTCTACCGTGCTAACCTAAATATTTCCAGCAAAAATAATAAATAATAAAAGCTATTCGATTTGTTTTAGAATGCTCTTTCGCTGAATGCATAGAGTCACACTCCATATGACTATGCCCTGATTCCAAAAATTTCTGTTGTATGCATCATAAGTGTATAGTATGCACTGCGTAGAAACGTGCAGCAGCCACTTGGTGGTTTCTATTTTAAACACCACAAGTGTCTGAAAACAATGATATTTTCAGAACTGTGGAGAGTAAGTTTGTACATACTTTAACAGATCCAATTTCGTTGCTGCCACGCTTTCCATTAACTTCATTTAAGCAGTAGCAAGATGCGTACTCACCATTTCGCTCATATGGTTAAATTATATACACATAATTATATACACATTATATATAAATTGTATACACACAATTTTCGAGAGTAGTAAAATGGGGATACTGGGAAGTCTGGTAGGTGCAGTACACTTTGAATGTCGAATGTTGCTGTTTTAAATCTCTTGTCATTTTGAGATAACTTTTTGTCTGTATTTTTTGCTTCATAGCATTAATTCTTCCTTATTATGTGCATTAAACATTCTAGTTCTAAATCTTGTTCTTTTGTTGCATCTACCATGTTATATTAACCGCATGCTGCAGATTGATTCTTTTTAGGAACGATAAAAACAATAATTATAGTCATTGCCAAAATTTGTCTGTATTTCCAATGGCTGACTGGCTTTTGATTTTCAGCTAGACTTTCGAGATAGATATTGTACATTTTTTTAATTGGTAATTTAGAGTGTAAATACAGTCTTTGACTGGTGTCCCTTGTTTAATGCGACTCTATAGCAGGGAATGACTCAATATGTTTTTTTACCAACTGGACTCTTCATTAGTAGCGTTTGCAGGGATTTTGCGACCCCTTTTATCTTCACTAAAAAAACAACCTGCTGAATAGGTTCACTGTAAGGCCGTGTTTATAGAACCATTAGCAATGCAAAAAGTTCTCTCAAAAAACTTTAATCTGTGCCGTCCCAAGGGACTTTCAAGAAAGTACAATCTTGAAACTGTTTTGTTGTTAACATTATTTTTTTAAACGTTTTGGTTTAGGTGGTGTAACATTTTTTATTATAAAATTTTTTATAATAAAATCGTTGAAAGATCAATATGATTAACATAAAAGTCTTCCTATCCTCTTCATTAAAATTTAATGAGCATTTATTTGTGCAATTTGTACAATCAAAAAATTTGAGACCCTTTGCATTGCTTTGCTTAAAATTGTTACAATATGGCTCAGATTTGGAATGTCTCTCTTTAGTAATGTTTAGTTTCCAGCTCTTTTCATTTCGTTGTCGCCTGCTTGTTAATGTACATTTTTTGATATTCATTTTTTTTTTTTTATTAAAAAGAAAACATTGCCGCATCCACCAACAGGTTATTAGCGGCGTTACTCAGTAAATAAAACATTAAATCTGATACAAAATATTGATTGACCTTAGGTAATTTAATAAGTTTTTTACGGGACAGTTTTCTCCTAATAAATCTGGTAGAGTATTTGGTATATTGTTCATTATACGTTCTCTATGAAATTTTGGACACTCAATTAACAAATGCGCGACGGTAAGAGGCGTAGCACATAGGTCGCACAGGGGGCGTTCACTGGCCGAAAGTAAATAAGAGTGTGTGATCTTAGTGTGTCCTATACGTAGGCGTGTTATAACCGTTTGAATAAACCGTGTACTAGCACTAGTTTTCCACTGTCGTGTATCTGGTTTTAGCGATCTTAATTTAGATTGCGATAGAAACCATTCACGCTGCCACTGACCAATCACTTTTTGTTTAAAAAACGTTTTGAGATCTTTACATACACTGTCACGCACTAATTCAGATTCCGCACTTGTTGCTGCATCACGAGCACTACGGTCTGCCTCTTCATTGCCGATAATTCCAATATGCGATGGGATCCATATAAATTTAGGGGTTATGTGGTTCTCTTGGGCGATTTGTAGTTCAGTTTTTATTAGTTGCTCCAGGGGCTGTTTAGGATACAGATGCTGTATTGCAAGAAGAGAGCTGAGCGAGTCCGTGAAAAACAGAGGTTTTGAAATTCTTGAGAGGTTTGCATATTTTAGGGCACGATACAAAGCAAACAATTCAGCGGTAAAAACACTTGAGCTAGGCGGTAGTTTAAATTTGAAAGTAGACGTTGGAGTAACAAATGCACAACCAATGCCATCATTAGATTTAGAGGCATCGGTAAAGATATTTGTGTAGTTAAGGTAGTCTCGTTCAAGAATCTCGTTTAGTTTGTTTTTAATTAGTATGTTGTTATTGTATTTTTTGGAGAACTCTATTAGAGAAGTGTTGCAATTTGGGATGCTTATTAACCATGGAGCCGGATGTTGGATGTTACACTGAAATACGTTTGGGATTATTGTATCAAAATTATTCAGAATTGATCTTACTCGTGTGTAATAAGGTTTTCCAGTACGAGGTTTATTAAAGAGAAAGTCAAGATTATTTTTAGAAAAAGTATTTTCGAAGAGTGGATGATCCTTATTAGCAGCTATAGAAGAAGCGTGTGAAAGTGTTAAAAGTGCTCGCCTATACTGCAATGATGGTTCTCCAGTTTCAGAATATAAGCTTTCTATGGGTGAAGTGTGAAAAGCTCCGAGAACGATCCGAAGTGCGGCATTGTGAATTGTATCTAATGGTTTTAGGGTACTCTTGGTTGCAGAGGCATAAACAATTGAACCGTAATCGAGTTTGGATCTAATTAGTGTTTTATACAGAAGGAGTAGTGTAGAGAAGTCAGAACCCCAGAAACGATTTGATACGGTTTTAAGCAAATTAAGTCTTTTGTTGCATGTTTAGCGCCAAGTGTTGTATGTGCTTTTTCCAGGAAAATTTTTGATCCAGCCACATACCAAGGAATTTCACGGAGTTTTGGAATGGAATGATGCTGTTGTGAAGATAAAGGACTGGTGTAATGGATGATTTTTTCGTGAACACCACACCAGTTGTCTTTGTAACGGAGAATTTGAAGCCCGTACTAGCCGTCCATTCATCTAGTTGGGTTAGAAATGTCTGTACTATTCTGCACATAGATTCCTTTTGTGCTCCTTTAATATACACCACTAAATCGTCGGCGTAGAGGCGAGCTTTGAGAGGTTTATGTAATTTGTTTAATATGTTGTTTATGGCAACTAAGAATAGGGTAGGACTAATTACTGAGCCTTGTGGGGTACCGTTTTCTGCAGTATAAAAATCAGAATAAACGTTGTTAACTCTTACTTGGAAAGAAAAGTCTTTTAAGAAATTTTCGATATAGGCTAAGCAGTGTCCTCTAATATTGGATGCGTGCAATTTTTTAATGATGTTTAATCTCCAACATGTATTGAAGGCTTTCTTTAGATCGAAGAAAATAGCTATGCACATTTGATTCATTGCTAACGCTTCTTGGATATCACTTTGTAAGTCTACGATGTTGTCAATTGCTGACCGGTTACGTCTGAAGCCGTTTTGCTCTGATAAGAAGAAATGAGATTTTTCCAGTGTCCACATAAGCCGGGCATTGACTATTTTCTCCATTAATTTAGCCATGGCACATGTTAGAGAGATGGGTCGGTATGATTCTGGATCAAGTCGAGGTTTTCTGGATTTTAAAAACGGCAAAATTGTGGCTTTTTGCCCATACAGACGGATATTGTCGTTGCTGCCAAATTTGATTGAAAATTTGCAAAAGATGTTGTTTTGCTAAGGTTGATAAATGCTTTAGGAATACAACAGGAATATTGTCGGGTCCTGGACTTGAGTTTTTCATATCTTGTAAGGAGTTATTTAGTTCTGTAATAGTAAGAGGTTGAGATAGGGGGTTTTCGTGGGATTCTTCTAGAGACAGGATGGCGCGTTCTTTCTTTAGCTTGTAGTCTCTAAAATTGTTGTCGTAGTTTTCGCTAGAGGAATGTTGTTCAAAGGTGGAAGCAAGAGTTTCAGCAATATCTTGTGAAGAAGAGACTGTGGTATTGTTTATTTTAAGAGTGCTAATTGATGAAGAATACTTTAAACCGAATATTTTCTTTACCTTTTTCCAAACTTCGTTCATTGGAGTAGAACTGTTTATTTCTGAGACGTATTTTGACCATGAGGCTTTTTTTGAATTTTTTATGATTAATTGGGCTCTAGCTTTTAACCGTTTGAATTCTATTTTACTTTCTTGAGTTTTGTGCCGTTTAAACCTATTTAGAGCTTTTTTACTTTGCCGTATTGCTTCTTCGCAATCCTTATTCCACCATGGTACTGGATGATGATTGTGAATTTTTTTGGTTTTTTGAATGTAGAGTTCTGCACTTTTCAGTATTAATTCATTAAAATTGGTGATTGTTCTATCGATATCACAGTAATTTATTTCACAGCTCTCTACGGAATTATCAATATATGTTGAAAAGCTCACCCAATCAGCATTATCTGTTTTCCATTTTAAGACAAAGGTGTCTTTTGTTTCCGGTATGGTGTTGGTATTGCAGATTTTTATGGGGTAGTGGTCGCTGCCGTAGGTGAACGACAACACTTCCCAGGATAAGCATGGAGTTAAAGTTGGATCACATAGACTTAGCTCAATTGCCGAGGATTCTCCTGATGCTGAGTTGAACCTCGTGGGGGTTCCATCATTAAGAAAATTTAAATTAACATTATGTATTAGGTTTTCTATTATTCTTCCCATCGTATTTGTGTTAGAAGATCCCCATATTATATTGTGTCCATTAAAGTCACCGACGACTATACGTGGTGTTGGAATTTTGTGTAAGAGGTGCAGTATATCTGTATAATTTACCTGTGAGTTGGGAGGAATGTAGATATTACATAGATAAAATGACATTAAGGAATCAATTTTGATGACTATGGCTTCTAAATTGCTTAGTACGGGAAATAAATTTGCATTGAGAGATTTTTTTACTAATGTCATAACACCACCACTAGCATGGCTAACAAGCATCCTGTCTTTACGGAAGCACATGTATTGTTTAGGATTGTATTTCTGTTGGGGGTTTTAAATTGGTCTCTTGTAGACAGATTATGTCTGGACAGTTTTCGGCAATGATAATCTGTAGCATAGCCAAGCGATGGAAAAATCCATCGATATTCCATTGTATGATCGAGTTGAAAATAAGAAATGAAAAATTTAAATAAGAAAAAAAAATAAAAACTAAACGATAGCTGCTAATAGGTGCTGGTTTGTGATGCATCACTTTCAAATTCAGATCCCACCTCTCCAAGATAAGCAAATATTTTTTTGTTTAAGTTGGTTAATCTCGCTTTTATTGACCTTTCTTTTAAATAAGGACGGATTTGTTTTAACATGTGAGAGAGACCTTGCAAATCAGATGTGAAATCCTTGATTGAGATTATGGGATTAGATAAGCCGGCAGTGTTGTCTAGTAGGAGGGCTAATTGTTCACTGTTCAGTAGAAATGGTGGTTCGTGATTATTAATGAAGGTTTTGGCTGGTTCTATCATGGATGAAAAGGATAAATTCGAATGCATTACTTCAGGTTTAGTTTTCTTTGGCTTTTTTCGAGTTCCTGTGGATTTTGGTGTTACAAATGGGCTTTCTTGAGGCGCAGTGTCAGTTTCTGGAGAGATGACTTCATTTATAGAGCGTTTTGAATGCGTTTCTTTATTTCCTGTTTCTTCTGTATTTGCATTAGGTAATTCTGACTCGGTATGTGGCAAAAGGATATTTTGGTGTGATATTGGAGGTAGAGTTTGGTTAGATAGCGACATTGATGGTTGCGTTTCTGTTACAGTTTGTGCAGTCAAATCAGCTATAGTTGTGATATTAGAAGCTGTAGAACTTAGTGGAGTTTGATGTATTTCAGATATACTTGTAGGTTCGGTGCAGGCTGCTGCCACGTGTCCTGGTTTCTTACATTTAAAGCAGACGTTCCCATCTTGTGAAAAGAATACTGTGTAGTTTGTGTTTTCGAATGATATTGTTATGGCGCTTGGGATGGTTAAATTATGAGGGCTAACATATACTTGCCGTCTAAAGCTAAGGATATGGCTATAATCGGGAAGATTTGCACCAATTTTTAGAAATGTTATGGGAGATACAAGATTTAGACCAATTTTAAGTAGTTCTTTTTTAAGGATATTATGTGGAATGGTCGGGCATATGTTTGACATAACAATTCTTTCAGCAGGTGTTATAAGCCGTCTAGCTCTTAAAACTTCTCCTCGGATAGTGATTTGACCATGGTTATCTAAAAAACTCATCTAGGATATTTTTGGTGGAAAGGTACATGCAAATTCGGTTCTTGGAAAGGCGGGAGGCGAAAATGATATTTTTTGGTTGAACTATATTACCAAGAGGAATTAGGTAGTCTTGAAGTGGAGTATTTTCAATTGCACTAAACACTAGTGCTTGTTCTTTGGAAGGAAATTTAAATTGATTGGTCACTGCTGAGTAGCTTTTTGGTACAGTTCTTTTAAGTTGAGATGCTTCGGAGTCAAGTTGTTGTGCATTACTTAAATCCATGTTTGCTTCGGTAAATTTATTTTAAAATAACAGGTGTTATCCGCAAGAGTGAGTGCGGCCCTGTCCCCTGATGGGAACCCAACCAGTTCTTATCAATTTAAAACTCGATTGAAAAGTTTCTTGGTTAATGTAATATTATTGGTAATATAAAATAAAATGTTTGTTATTTGCAATAATTAAGTGAAAAATAATATCTCATTGATCACTTACTGCCTTTTTGATTGGTATGCACAACTTTCACAAAATAAATTAGACTATTTACTTGCACTTTTGCACAAAATTACGATCATAACTAAAAACACAGGTTAACTTGTGCTCAGTCAGGACCGGTCCGGTATTCATTTTTGTATGTAGCTTCAGCAGAGTCTGATAAATTTAAGATATCTGGTGTCGCAGAAAGAAGTGAGTTCGGTGGTTTTTTTATCTCTTCCCATTACAAAATCCCCTTTCGGCACCTGAAATACAAAAGTTAATTATTCTCTGCATGATGATAACCGAATGAAGTAATTTCATGAAGGCCTATGTCCAGCAGTGGACACAACATAAGGCTGGATTATTGTGATGATTATGAAGTACTTGGATAACAAATATAATAAGTAATATGTGTTTCTTTACCTGATCTGGATCAGTCTCCTCAGCCGCAATGTGACCAAATACCTCATTGACCTTTTTTAATTTTTTTAATTTTCTAATTTTTTTAAGAACACTCTGTATATTAGTATAGTATTTTGTAAAAAACATAACAGCCTTTCTTTTAGTATCGGGTTTTACATGCCTAGAATATTTTATTTTGTAGATATTTAAAGATACTTCAAACTTTTAATCGTCCTCAGTTGTTAATGAATCCGGGAAACACATCAGCTAAATCAGGTTCGAACACTAATCAAAACTTGATTGTTACCAAATATTTAAATAAAATCAAATACGTCACATTTTGAGGATTTATTGATTGATTTATTTTATTCAATTTTAGTACCTATTTTGCGTTTTAATTTAAAATAAATCATAATCAAACTATTTCTGATTTTTCTAAAATTAATAATAATAATAATAAGCAATTTTGACAGCTGCTGTGACGTATTTGATTGTAATTAAATATTTGATCGCTATCAAGTTTTGATTAGCTTTCGAACAATCGGCCCTAAGTCTTTATCTGTGGGTAGATCTTTGCAAAAGTCCCGCAGTCAATTTGAGAGGTTTAAATATTATTCTTCGTTATAATAGTTTGAAATTACTTTAAAAGTAATTTCTAATATCGGTTATTATTATTCCTGCAGGATGCTCCCTCTTAAGCTAGCGTGACCTCTCTATTTAAAGTTTTTTTTATACTAAAGTGTATTGCTCAAAACCAAAAACAAAAAGTCACGTTTGCGTCCATCAGCTATCCGATATTTGCTACTTCAAGTCCGGACAGTTAGGATAAATGGATAAAAAAGCACTGAATGAAAAAGCGTTCAGTAAATTGTTGGACTTCATTTGGGTAAAATAAAAATTCCGAATGCATCTGTTAAATGCACCTATTCAATTGAATAGCCTATTTTTTATTATAGGCTTTTATACGTTACATAATAGATAACATTTTTAAATTAGTCCAATAAAACTCGCATCAGATCCATTTGGAATCACTGAATCCTGTAAAATCGTAAGCCAATAAACACTTTTAATTCTATGAAAAATCTACATAATTATTTTTACTTTTTTTAACAATAGAGATCTCTAATGATTTTTTGACAACAAAGGACTCTCTGTTCAAAACATTCCATTGAATGATAATATTCGAAATATCTCAGAAATCAAACAGATTAAAATTTTAAAATACGTTCAGAGTAATATACTGCATGTGTTGGTATTATATTAAAACATTTATTTTCGATAGTCTTCCAGAAATAAAAATTAATTATACGCTAGAGTGAAAGCTATTTTCATTTTGAAATTAATTTTTTATGAAAAACAATATGCACTTCTTGTGTGTAAACTATTTGCTGAACGATTTAGTAAAATAAGAAACTTAAACATACATGTTAAAACAAAGATTGCAGTAAGGCTATTGAAGTAGAGATGACCTCACTTAAGCGCACTTTGACCTTTGACCCCTGCCGCCACAAGACCCGTCCGCGCTTAGGTTACGCCCCGTGTTGACGTCATTTGGCACCGTCAGCCATTTTTAATATGAACTAATTTACTGGCTGACGGTGCCCGATGACGTCAACACGGGGCGTGACTGGAGCGCGGACAAGGCTTTTGGCGACAGGGGTCAAAGGTCAAAATGCGCTTAAGTGAGGTCTTCTCTACTTATTGAAAATAGAAAACAAGCTTGGGTAAAGTGGAAAGAAAATATTCTTTTGAAAATCATGAAAAATCAATGAAATTAAAAATAACAAAGACATTATACAGTATAATCCCTCTATAACGAACACGGTTATTACTATGTCTCGCTTATAACGAGGTACATTATATGTCCCGTAAAATTTCTACTGAACTATAACCCTCTTTATCGAGGCAAATTTGGTTATAACGGGAGAAAATAAGATCGAAAAACGTGTTTTTTATGTTATATAATAATATTAACTGCCGCCCTTAATAAACTTATTTACAATAAATACAACTGTTTTATAACTTTAGAGAATATGATAGAATGATACTGGACAATAGTTTATGTTATCCTTGAAAATACGCTTTATACATTATGTAGTTGAAAAAAAATGTACGTACAGATTTTTGTTTTAACGTATATGATTGACAATAAAAATAAACAACTTTTTTAAAAACATCATTATTGTTGTCTGATATAAAAAGATCGGTTTATAACGAGGTAATAGTCCTTCACTTCTTGCGCATAGGATAACGGGCGCAAGTGGACAACGTCCTTTAATTTTATCCTGTCAAACGCCTTTTTAAGGTCCACGGAACACAAATATGCCGGTTTGTTGTATTTTAGTAATTTGTCTTCCACTTAAGTCATTATAAATATAAAAGTCGATTCATAATCTTGATCTAAAACCTTGTTGATCTTTTGCTCGTGTTATAATTTTATTTGGTCTAGTTTTTATTATTTTTGTTTATTTTTGTGTTGTCTCTAATATGTTGATTCCTTCTAGTTCTCCAGGCCAGATTTATCTTTCTCTCCACTTTTTTAAAAAAGGTATTAGGATGCTTGATCTTCATTGTTGTGATATTATTTTTTGTTCTGTTATTTTTTGGATTAGTTTTAATAGCTGTTTGGTCAGATCTCATCTTGACTGTTTTTATTTTTTTATTTATTTAATTCTTTCTTTATATATTCCTCCTCAATTTTTATTTCTTTCTTTGTCGTCACTTATGGTGTTGGTAGTTTATTTTCTTCAGTTTTAGCAAATAGGAATCGAAAGTGGTCTGTCCATATTTCCTTCTGAAACTTTTACATTTTAAATAGTTCGTTTAACAGTTTTTTTTATCCTCTGATCACTCCTCATATTTCTCTTTGTGTTCTGCAGAAGTCGTGTTCCATATGTTTCTCTAAAAAGTTCTTTCAGTTCCAATTTTTAATTTTCCAACCAAAGTATTTGTTTTTTTTTATTCATTTATAGTGGCTGTATGATTGTTGTATTTGTCATGTTCTGTATTATAAAAAGGTTCACCACATATCAAGCATGAGAAATACTAATATGGGCTGTGAATTGTTAAAATTGGCCAGAAAACTTGAAGTGTGTCATCATCACCAACAAATATCTTTTTTAAATTGACATTTTGATTGATGCGGTGGCACTCGAAATTGACATTTATTTGTCATGACATGTTTGAAAAATGTATTTTTTAATTTTTACTATTTTACTAGAGTATGTTTAACCGATAAAATGTCATAGCAACGCCACGTTTCCTACTGACAAAACTCCTTTCTCTCCGTGATTTTTTAGCAACAAAATTATGACAAATCCGCCACAAAGGGAATTATCGAGCAAAAAGACAAAAGAGGAAATCTAATCGTTATAAAAGGAAGACCACAATTCATAAAAGTCGCCTCTTAATAGGGAGGACATATCCCGGAATGAAAAGGCGCCAAATTCAAAGTATTTTTCATTTTTATAAAATATTTTTCAGAATAAGTTTAGAGAAAGTTTTAATTAAATAGTACTGATAAAAGTCTAAAATGTGACACAATTGTTTAAAAACTTTAATATAAATAAGCTTTCATGTGGCACTTGGGACAAACTATAACATAACCCAACTAAATTTAATTTTTTAAACATGGAAAGTGACTCTCTTTCCTTGTTTAATGTGGCCTCTCAAAATAGCACTTCTCGTCTAACAATATTTTTGCCCCCACTACCTTAACATTTCCTCTTCTGTATTTTTGCTCGATGCTGGTATTTCTATTGTTGTCAGTTTAACAAACGTCATTGAAGCGTAATTAATTTTGGACAGATATAATGAATCCAGAAGAAAAATCAAGACTTGGGTGCTAGTCGGGTAAAGAAATCTAAAAATTTGTTTCGAAAAATGTCCCATTGAAAACACAAAGGTTCAGAAGCTCTATTTGGACCCAATTTTCGAAGTTCCTACGAGTGAGAAATTTTACGTTTGAAAGATGTACTACCATAACGGAACTAGCAAACATTCTCGAGGATTATGCCTTTAACACGAAAAAATTCAATGACGAAGACTATTAAGAGTCGTCTGTAAAGTCAATATGGAATACTACAGCAAAAGTGGTGCAAGGAAATATTTTACGGAGTACATCATAAAAGTCTAACCCTTTATAGATATATATTTTAAATGTGCAAGATTGGCCAAAGATACTAAGCAGAGGCAGCTATAAAATGTTCAAGAAAAAAGAAAACCCAGTTCAGAAGCATTATCCACCGAAGAACTAGTAAAAATTCTCCAAAGTTACGACGAGGAAATCCCCGATTAAGCACAAAAAAGTTTTTTTGCCTTTGCTCATTTGAACTTGCTTGGAGTGGCAATGAGGCCGTACAATAGATATTAATATTGGTAATATTGGTAATTAAATAACAGTACGAATAATTCGTGATAAGTATATCAAATTGTCTGATATGATTGGAGTTTATTTCGAATGTCACCAAAATGCCGCTATTGCCTCATGTATATCTTTTTTTGTAAGATATCGTGACAGGTGACATTATGGCAAAGAAGTATTTAAAAGAAACGCAAACAGATTAAGAGAAACTGGTAGTTTTTCTCGTCCTTGTTTTAACGACGTAGTAGAGTTATGACCGAAGATAATTCAATGTTCTTGCTTTAATTCAACAGAATCCACATATAAGTAGTCGGAAATCTCTACTTCTTTGCCATAATGTCTTCTGCCATAATATCTTACAGAACATATACGTGAGGTAGTAGCGCCGTTTTGGTGATATTCGAAATAAACTACAATCATATCATACAATTTGATATACGCATCACAAAATATTAGTACTGGTAATTAATTACTAATATTACCAATATTAATATCTATTGAAAAAAATGCAATCTTCAATTCGAATTATGATACATATAACACTTCTTAACAATATTTTGACTGCTGTCAATAAATAAACAATATAAACTCCCTGTCAAATCATTGTCGTAGCCTACTTGGTTTCGAAAAAACCATTTTTAATCATATGAAATAACAATTGTCAAAATAGGTATTACCATTAAGATTCTTCTGCTATGAAAAATTTTAAAAGTACCTACTGACTTATTTTTTAATTTAATTTATAATACAAGGTGTGTCCAATACTATACTTACTTATGATTATGCGTTTTTTATTCATATCTTGAGTTAGATAAAAGCTATTAACATGCAGTTTGCGCCATTTTGTTACGAATTTAATCCAGTTCCATTGTAATTTACAATAAATAGGTATTTCTATTAAAGATTTTAAAGAAAAACAAACTTTAATTTTTTCTATTCGAAAGTACCCTCTACCTACGATAATTAAAACTAAATGTAATTATTTTATAGTAGATGTAAATTAATTCATCCACACTCTTCCTAATGACACTAATTGTGTTAAAATCGGTTGATCCAAACCATAGTTATAGGTATTTATCCACAAATACTTTCAAACTCTCCCCCACCCTTTATTTGAAAAAATAAAAAAAGTACTTGAAAAACTTTGTGCAGAATTTATGCCGCTTTCTAGTTTAATTATTTAACACTTGGTATAATTGGACGTATTTCCCAAAAAACTGGTTTTCAAAATTTTCTTCGCAGGTTACGCCCCCTAGCGGTTAATCCAGAATCTTGAAAGTTATTTCCAGCGCAACGATTTCTTTTGGCCACTTTTACTAAGGAATTTTTTCTCCTAAAGTTATAACATGAATAGTTTCTGATATATAGCCGAGAGATCGGCTTATTGGACCACCCGGTACATTTAATATTGTTAACAAATAAATAAAGATTAGGTTTTCGTTTATATGGTGCATTAATTGTCTTGTAAAATAGTCTTGACGAATATCATTCGAGAGAAAATTATTTACTGGCAAAATTTTCTTCTGGTTTTCTTTAAAAGTTTGTTGCCTTTTGGCAATTTTTACTTATTAGGCTGTGGTAAAAGCGTTTTAATATCAATAATTATGAGCTTACATAGACTCCTACTTCTACTGTTTTTTCTGAATGGTTTTATGTGTCCATATGATTTTAACTAGAATATAGATGTACCTATGCTATTTTATTTTATTATAGAGGCTTATTTAACGGTTGTCGTCTAAGGTAACTGTAAATTAGCGATGTGTAAAAAGAGTTTGGTTTTTCCTAATAGATACATTAGGATTACCAAATAGTAGTAAACTATAAACTTTTGGCTAGTGACTGAAATTTTCAGAAGATAATAAAAATCTTTTTTTTGCAGATGCTCCTATATGTGTTCAAGATAGAGAAGAACTTTATGGAGCTCTCAAACAAGAGACTGTCATTTTAAGGTGTAGCGTTGATGCTCATCCGCCAGTAGTTGCTTTTCATTGGACATTTAACAATAGTGGGGATCAAAGTGATGTGTCTCCGGACAAGTTTACTAGTGAAGTGACTTCATCTAGACTGAACTATACGCCTGCCACAGATTTAGATTACGGTACTTTGTTGTGTTATGGTGAAAACGAAATCGGCAGGCAAAAGGATCCTTGTGTCTTCCAAGTTGTGGTAGCAGGTGAGTAGTATTATAATAATATTCGTAAGATACCAAAGTATCAAGCCTGATTTTATCTATTTTAAAGAGAATTTAGTTGTGTTTTAAAAAAAGTATAAAATGAAAATGTACTTACTGTTACACATATATACATATAGAAAAATAAACGGCTATCAACATATAAATGTCAGGATAAATGTTTATATAAATTTAAAATCATAATTTTAAACAATTTCATGTCACAATATGACTTAAAACTTAATAATTGTCAATTTGTGAAACATACCTTAATCGGCAACCTTGAATTTACTGTAACAATTTCTTAATTTAATTAATCTAATTTTTTGCGTGTGTTACTTTATGATATTTATTATGTAAATAGTAAAGTAAATAAAAATATTAAATTTAATTCATGAACATAACATACCCTGTTTTCCACTACAAATTAAAAATATCTCCAAACCTATTAAAATACTTATAGAGATTACTTATGATGAACTTAACTACATTGACTTAAGGTAAAGTTTATTTTTAATATTTTAAACACAATTTTAAGCCTTTTTTTTGAAAAATTATTTAATATAAATTTATGTATAACATTAGTACATTATAGTACGGCATTTCAAGAGTATCAGCATGTATTAGCTAAAATGTTGGTACAAAAATATTTAAAATTAAGAAAATGCTACCTAATTTTGTAACAATTATAATATGCTTATAAGAGGTTGAAAGGGGTCGATTGAACAATTACTGGACTTGATGATAGGGTAAGCAAATAAATTAAAATGTTTGCAAACGGCTACTAGTGTTTTGGTTGGAGAACTGAGTTGTGGATAAGGATTCCTTTATTTGAGGACGACTAGGAGACTTACAGAAAAAAAAATTAAAAAATACTTACAAAGATGTCCTGGGCAATAGTGCACAAGAAGATGCCCAAACTATTTAAAATAAGATGCTATTTTAAAGAATCCTCTAGGTACTAAGAAAGTAGGTTTTTATTCCTAAAAAGTTTTAAAGGTGAATATCTTTTTAAAAGTTATTACAAATAAAAATATCTAAATTTATCAACAAACATTACATTGAATTGGACCTTTTAACGAAACATAATTAAAACAATGTTTATCAACAAATGTTACACTGAACTTTTTAATAAAACAGACTTTAAAAATATGGTTATATACCGAATGACAGAAAAGGTGTACTAACTACCCTATATTGAAATAAAATACCAAACTTTTCTGAATAATTAATTAATTATTAATGTTAACTATATTTAAAACAAACTAAAATATGATTATTAGCTGATACATAAAACTTGTATATTTTAATAAACCTTTAAACCGAAATAAGAGCAAATCTAAGAATATTAAACAAAGATGTTTATTTAGAAAAATTTAACAGAACTAATTTGCTTTACTGTCTAAATATTTCTTTTTTTAAGCTCATGTTGTCAAACTTGTCTGTATTTTTCCATACTAGTTTCTTTACTTGCAATCAATATGAATTTCACCCTTTGTTCGGAACTTATTTAAAATAAATCGCGTTTAAAACCAGGTCTAGCACGACAATTACGTCGTTAATATTTTCCCAGATGACCCCTCACATACACTTGGGTGACAAACTTCAGATCACTATTACGTACCAGCCAAGGCGAATTAAATAAATTCTTGTATATGTTTACATATTTAGATAAATATTCGATACTTAAAGGAAAAAATCATGCTACAATTTTCCAAGATGAACAAAAAGTTACTTTGCAGTGTTCATCGTAATTTATAACAGAATCATCTGTAAACAAAAAACCAAATTTGGTTAGTGTATGAGTTTCCCTAGGTCGTTTTTTTTTTGTCAAGAATAAACTAAAAAGTAAAAAATTTTGTTTAAAATTGGACTTATTTGATGTTGTAAAAATAATTAAAAAACAAAATATTCCCTGTCAGTCAGTCTGTATCCTTTTATTCATATATTCATTTTTATCATTCTTTCGTTGATGCCTTCCCATGATGTGATATATTTTCTGAAGCGACTGTGTATCATAATGGAGACTTCTTGTTGAGCTCTATTTTCTTTTGTGACTCTGGTATAGAAATGATCGTATTTACCTAGGTTTTCCGATTCTTGACCTTTATGTTTGGTTTCCATAATAATAGCTACGTCTACCTTCATTGTGTTTAGTTCTTCTAAAATTTATGGAGCTTCCTTGGAGATCCCTTGGACGTTCCATGTCACAAAAATAATTTTCCTGTTTCATAGCATTTTTCGTCGTCGTATATCAGTCCGGTTCCGAGGCTGAATTTTGGAGTTTTTAACCTTTACCATTTTTGACGAGTATCCAGTGGTTAACCCGATGCCCCAACGCCGAACTTGGAGGACCAGGTTTTGATTTTGGAGCTTTCCTTCTCCTAGACGGTTTGCTTTCACTGCAGATTAAGAGTATCGTCTGCCTACCGGTTGATCCGCGGATGGTATTTTACTTCCCACCTACCCGCCAGCTGATGCTGGTGAGGGCTTTCCCCTATCCGCCAACTGGGCACGCGCTCTCTAGGAGTTACAGGCTCTCCCGACAGAGAATGAGTTCTTGGGAAAAGTTCTTACAATAATAACAAATATTACAAAAATACAAATATTTCAAAGTATATATAAGATTACTTAGTTTAACCTAACGAAGAGAGAACATATATATATATATATATATATATATATATATATATGTATATATACATAGGCCTGTCGAACATAGGCCTCCTCAAGATGTCTCCACTCTTCTCTGTCCTGTGCAGCTGCGATCCACGTTTGTCATTATGCTTTTAATGTCGTCCGTCCATCTGGTAGGTGGTCTTCCACGATTTCGCTTGTCTGCCCTTGGCCGCCATTCTAAAACCTTCTTTGTCCATCTGTTGTCTCTCTGACTTGCGACGTGTCCTGACCATTTCCACTTCAACTTCGTAATCCGTTTTATGACGTCTTCAACTCCAGTTCTTCGCCGTATCTCAGCATTTCGTATTCGGTCTCTCAAAATTACGCCAAGCATAGATCTTTCCATTTTTCGTTGTGCTACTTGTAACTTTTTTATTGATGCTTTAGTCAATGTCAGTGTTTCAGCTCCATAAGTGAGCACCGGAAGTACGCACTGGTTAAATGCTTTTCTCTTTAGCTTTATTGGGATGTTTTCCTTAAACACGTCTTTTAGCTTGCCATAGGCTGCCCATCCTAAAGTTATTCTTCTAGATAATTCGCATGTTTAGTTGTCTCTACTTATTTGTATTTCGTGGCCCAGATATATGTATTTGTCAACCGTTTCAATATGCCAGTTTTCTAGTTTCAATGGTCCACTAGGTACTAAGTTGGTCATCATTTTAGTTTTCGCAAAGTTTATTTCCAGCCCTACTTTTTTGAGACTCGTTGTAAATCTTGTAGCATTTCGTTGGCCTCCTTTAGGTCGTCGGTTATTAGAACTATGTCATCTGCAAATCGTAGGTGGTTCAGCCTTTCGCCATCGACACTCAAACCTCTGTTTTCCCATTCTAACATCTGGAATACATGCTGCAATACGGCATTGAGTAGTTTTGGTGACATGTTGTCTCCTTGTCTAACTCCCTTTTTAGTTTTATTTTTTGAGTAGGGGTATGGAGGTTTATTGCTGTTGTGGCATTTGCATATATATGTTGAATAATGTGGTATATCGGTAGTCGATTCTACAATCTCTCAAAACTCTTAACATAGCTACCATCTCGATAGTGTCAAAGGCTTTTTTATAGTCAACAAATACTAGAACTAGTGGCCGGCTGTACTCTATAGTTTTTTCAATTAGGGCCTTTAGACAAGTTAGATGGTCATTTGTACCATACCCAGGGCGGAAACCTGCTGTTTTCTTGGTTGGCATGTTTCTAGTTTGTTCTAAATTCTGGCAGTGATAATTCGAGCAAATAATTTATACAGGTGACTTAGAAGACTGATTGGCCTATAGTTTTCGAGGTCTGTTTGTATGGTAGATATATATATATATATATATATATATATATATTATATATATATATATATATATATATATATTATATATATGTATAAAATATATCCTTATATTTATAAGTTTCTTAAAAAAAAGTTGTTGAACACATTACACGAAGTTAACATAAATTTAGATACAATATCCAGTTGGTTTTCATTAAACTTGTTTTTGAAACTAGGTAAAATAGTAGCTTTCTCTGGGGCATCACTTAAACTGTTCCATTCCAAACTAAAAAGTTTTGCCATACAGTACTTTTAAAATACTCCTTTTTCAATTTAGAGTAATTACCTCTTAGTCTAATATGTTCGTTGATATTAAAAAAGTTTGATGTTGCCCAAGAATTTCCCTAAGAATTCTATGTGTCCTAATCCTAAGTGGATATGACATCGTATCCCTGTCTAATCCTAAGTGATATGGCATCGTCTCTTTCTCATATATGAGTCAATGGTGACAACTTGAGGTTTTTTGGGCGGGTTTCATGGTTTAATTTTTCATAATTAAAAGGAAGCTTAGTAGCTCTTCATTGTACTCCTAATTAATTAATGTACCTTTGCGGGTTGACCCAACTGACTGTACCGATTTCAGAGAAACAAACCTGCACATACACTAAAATAAACATGGAGAAGATTAGAAAAACTCAGAGAACTCACTTAAACCAATGAAGACATTCATTTGTAATAGAACAAAAGTAAAAGATGCTGTCGAACCGGCAGTTAAACTGAAATAGAAATGGACGGCACATAACAAACGTCTTGCGGATGGCTGATGCAATAAATAAATCAGGAATTGGCGGCCATATGAAGCCAAAAGACCACGAGGAAGACTGCAACTGCGATGGAGCAATGATAGTCAGAGGACTGCAGGGCCAATGTGGAAACGTCTTACAAACAACAGACATGAATGGCGAGAATTAGAAGAAGCCTATATTCGATAATCAGAATAGAGAAAAGGGCTTAAACAAATATTTGTAAAAAGCTTTGGAACCACTGCAACTAACTTTGTTTTCATAGTTACTTCTCGACAATTCTTTTGCCAGTATATTGGAAAATTGTTTATGAATATCTAGGGTAAGTCGGCAACGTTGATTTGTAACATTTAGTCAACGACAGACCTTGTGAACCTGGTCATTGCGACGTGTATACCTAAACAAGAGAGATTTTTTTGCTTAATTATATTTTGTTGGTGAAATTTTTCCTTGGTGAATTTTCAAGTTGTGTAAGTTTTGACAAAAGGTAAGTTTTTTTTATTAATTATGTATTCAACTGTTATATTGAGATTAAGCAACTGAACCTAACCTAAAATACCCTTATAAAATTTAAACTGTGTGTTCGATGGCGTGACCCATCTCTACCGAACCTTTGGGATAGATGGGCCACAGTGTATCGGTATAGATGGGCTAATAATAACTATTGGGTTTGTATTATTCAACAATATTTTTTAATAATATGTATTATTAATTACTCAGGTTGAGTCACTCAACACGCGATGGAAAGAGCAATGCTAGGTATATCACTTAAGGACAAGAAAACAAACACATGGATAAGACAGAAAACCAAAGTCACGATGTGGTGCAAAAAGCATTAAAGCTGAAATGGGAATACGCTGGACATGTAGCTAGGAGCGATCTAAACAAATGGCACAGATCAATTTTAACCTGGAGACCATACCAACACAAAAGACCCAGAGGCAGACTCCTATGAGATGGACAGATGATCTGAAAAGGACTGCCGGGGAAAAATTGGCTACAAGTAGCGTACAATAAAAAACAATGGAAAGGAAGACTTGAAGAGGCTTATGTTCAGAAGTGGACGTGAATGGCTAGACGAAGAAGAAGAAGAAGAAGATTATTAATTAATTTCTATATTGTTACAGGTTACAATATGCCTTCATATTATAATCGGAAATCTACTGTTGAAAGAGGTAAATGGAGCGAAGAAGCACTACAAAATGCAGTTGCAGCTATCAGAGAAAATCGCATGGGACTAAATCGAGCTGCATTAGCTTATGGCATACCTCGAAGTAGCATACAGAGAAGAATGAAAAATAATGATCTAAAAAAACACAATCGTCTTGGACCTTCTTCAACTCTTGGGGATGAGATCGAGATGAAATTAGTGCTGCATATTAAGAAATTGCAAAAGTATGGTTTTGCACCCACTCGTGACCATGTACGAACTATGGCATTTGAGTTAGCAGAAAAATTTAACGTAAGTCACAGATTCAATAAAAACAACAATAAAGCTGGTTTTGACTGGTTGCAGTCTTTTTTACGTCGCCATCCAGATATATCAGTGCGAAAAGGTGAAGGAGTTTTGGACAGGGCAAAAGGATTAAACCACGAGGTAGTTACATAGTACTTCGATCTGCTGCTAAGTATTTTAACTATAGTCAACTAATAAATAAGCCGGGGACATATTTTCAACGTAGACGAGACAGGTTTGCAGTTAATAACAGGCCTGGACATGTACTCGCGTCTAATGGATCCAAGAATGTCCCTATTATTACATCAGGAGAGAAAGGAGAAACGATTTCTGTGATAAGCTGCTGCAATGCTGAGGGCGTATTTTTACTCTGTATCTATTTTTAAAGGAAAAAATAGAAAAGAAGAATACGCGAATGGAAATGCCACCTGGAGCAATGTTTGTAATGTCCGAAAAATCAGCCTACGTAAATGCAGATATTTTTTTACTTGGCTAAAAAATCTGTTTATTCCTCGAAAGCCTCAGGGCAAAGTTTTGCTGATATTAGATGGACATACGTCCCATACAGCAGCAGTGGAAGTATTAGAATGCGCCGAAAACAACGAAATTTTAATGTTGTGCTTACCCAGTCATACACGCATTTTCTGCAGCCGTTGGACCGAGCTTTTTTTAAATCTTTAAGGCTAATTTTTACTCGAGATGTCAAAACTATATAGAAATAACCCAACAAGAAAAATTACACGTTATCAGTTTGGTGAGTTGTTAGGAAATGCGTGGAAAATCTCAGCAACGATGAAAAATGGAACCTCTTGATTTGTTGCCACAGGAATTGTACCGTTTGATCCTGATCAAATTCCAGAGCACGCTTTTTTGTCCACAAATGAGAGCTCCTCAGCTATAGTAGAAGAACAAAGTAATACAGCAATAGATCTAAATATTTTAGATTAACCAGGTCCTTCACTTGCAGGCATTATTCTAGTCGTTGATGAAGAAACTGCAGCTAGTACGTCTAATGTTAAAGACTCAAGTGTAACACCTGGAAAAGTATCGGACACGTTATCGCCTGTACCCAAAATTGATGCTGCAAAAAAGAATATAAGGGGCCGAGCAAGAAGAGTGGCGGAAATTCTTAATTCTGCAGATAAAATTCAAGAAAAGAAGATAAAGAAACAAGAATCAAAAAAGAAGACAGTTTCAAAGCAGCAAAACAAAAGGCGTCAATGTAAAAAGTATGAGTTAGATTCGTCTGATGATGATATGAATGCAGATGTGCCAGTTTTAGATAACAGCGAAGACGAAGACAAATTTAATGAAAATGAGTGCATTGGTTGTAGTGAAGATTACAGCAAAACATCCAGAAAAGATGACTATATTCAATGTTTGATTTGCAAACACTGGTGCCATGACAACTGTACAAAATTTGAAAATGTTTTTGATTAGTGTTGAAAAAATTGCTAGTAAAAAGAAATAGGTTAACATCAGTATTTTATGTGTTTCAAATTGGCCCAACTCTACCAATAGCATTGACCCATCTGTACCTATGTGTTGGTATAGATGGGCCAATAAGAAGTATTTATGTTAATTTCTATCTTTTATATTGCTTAAGTTACACGTTTTTATTTTGCACAATAAATATATAAACTATAATAAGTATTATTTTCCAAAAATCGTATCATACACTAGTCAATTTTTCAAGTAATCTGTTTTTGAGAAAAAAAGTGGCCCGTCTCTCCCGGACTTACCTATGCTTTCCTCAGATGAATTTTTCCTTACCTGTTTCCATAAAATGGAAAATAAAATTTCTCTTTATTCATTCTTAAGTTAAAGTTGCAGTGGAATCAACACCATTTTTTACCTTACGAAGCTTGCATCAAAGAGTTAAGGTAGAGATTTACTTAATAAAGCCTAGACTTATTATTAAACATTTTCTGGCAAAGAGAAATTAGCTATCTGATATAGTGCATAAACCCTTTTATTCATCAAAAAGGCATAAACATATTATTATGGTGTTTAACGAAGATTTTATTTTAAAGATTATGTTTTATTTATATGTTTTAGTTATATTATATTATATTTATATGTTATTTATATGTTTTAGTTATATGTATATTTTATTTTTATGTTGATATAACATTTGCATCGTTTAATAAAAATAGTGAATACATTTAGACAAGAATACATTAAGTCTCTGTAACAAGGTTATATAAAATCGCGATCAAATGCGGTTTTTATCATATATTAGGAAAAATAGGGCCGGTTAAAAATCCGGCAATAAAACCTGTAGTATATTCTCTATGAAAATGTAAATCGCAATAATTTTTGTAGAGAATTTTCATAAGAATGCACAGAATTTGGAGCAAAATAATAAAATTTTGACGATAATTCTCAGTTCATGCTTTGCGCAAAACTTTGCATTACGTTCATGTTCATACATAAAACATTAGGCTCGGGATAAAAGACTATATTATCATAACCTACTATTAATAACCGAATATCATTGGCTTTGGGAGACCATTTGCCTTTATATAACCAGTTTCAAAATGTACTGGAAACAAATATTATTTAAATAAGCTTTTTAAAGTTATATATTTATTGCTTTATATAACATGATTAGTAGTTTGTTTTAATGTAATGATACATACACGACGAAAATTCAGTTAATAGATGAATGTAAATTATATTTAATTAATATGCATAACAAGATAAAACAAGCAGTTGGTCTTAAAAAATCCAACAAACTGCAAGATCAAACAGGGAAACATCATCACACATAAAAATCAAGAAACATGCCTGTGGATCAAATTCATACAAGAACTCTTTGTTAATAATGGGTCTGAACAAACTCCGTCCTACATAATTTACGACCACTTACTAATCACATCAGATAAAGTGGAAAAAACAATATCACAACTAAAAGATGGCAAAGCTCCTGGACGTGATAATGCATAATATGCTGAACTTTAAAGGTATTTAACACCGGCATTACTTAATGACTAACAAAAATATTCAATGATATATATTTACAAAACCATAAAGGTAGAACAGTCATCAGACCAATAATGACATACGCGGCAAAAACAAGACCTGACACAGAAAGGACAAAAAGTGTGTTAAAAACAACAGATATAAAAACACTTAGATAAATTGATGGTAAGACATGGTGGGACAGACCTAGAAGTACAGATATATGACATAGATGCAAGGTGAAGAACATCAAAAAGTGAGTAAGGAATAGAAGAGTAAAATGGAACGATCATATAAGCCGAATGACAACAAATAGAGTGGTAAAGACGGCAAGAGAAGGTTTCCCAATAGAAAGACGATCAGTGGGAAGACCACGAAAACGATGGAATGACAGCTTTCTGGAGGTACATTGAAAAACAGGCAGATAGATATATTTGAAGTAGAAAATATATTTAAACGGAGTAATACCAATATTGTAGCATTTCCAATTCATTGATTTTTTTGGTGTATATTGAAATTCCTCGTATATGTAATATATTGAAATCCCCTCATATATGTTTAAAAAATCGAAGAGTATTTTTAATGCATTTCAGTTTCCTATCGTGCAAGTTGAAATACGCAAAAAATATTTTCAATTCCTTCTTAGGGCGGCCAACTAATATTATCTTTTTACAGTTGTTTATTCCAACTTATGCGATCATTATAAAAGATTATATCGTGACTCTCGTTGGAGCCGCGATCAAGAGCGGTTCATCGTTATGTCCAAATTCACGTCGAATTTGAATAGTTTTCTGTTTTTGCCCTTTTTTTATAGAAGATTAGTGATTGCGCAGTACGTGTTATGTTACATGCAGTTTTTCCAGTTTTGTAAAAATTTGCAGCTGATTTGTTTATTCCTTACCTATGTTTGTCCCGGATGATCTATGTTCCAGATCATTGAAGCAGTTTTTTTGTTCGTGTTCGGAGATTTCCCATCCAGTCCTACCCACAGAAATTTAAATGGATCCAGTTCCCGACTCCCGGCATTATGCAGAGTGAAATTTAGTGAAATAAGGTAACTGTTTTTGTGTTAAAGACAGACATTTTTTTAATTAATATCTTGCTTTTGTTTATAATTTAACAATTTTTGATAATTAATATTGTAAATTTTAAGGTTTGACTCTAGCTGTACTTTTAATTTTTTCTGTTTTAAATTTATTGTTAACGTATGACAGCTAAAGCCTAAATCAAAGCCGAATATATTACAGGTATACGACAATAATCAAAAACATCTACGAGAACGCTACATCAAGTATACGACTACACGAAGACACAGAAAAATTCAGCTTAGGGCGAGGAGTTAGACAAGGAGTCAATATTTCACCAAAATTGTTCACGGCAGCTCTAGAGTCAATATTTAAGAGCACTCAATGGCAAGATATGGGCATCAATATAGATGGAGAAAGGTTAAATCACCTAAGGTTTGCAGATGATGTTGTATTAATCGAAGATAACTTATATGATATAGTTTCTATGATGCATTTGCTTAAAAGTCTGTCTGAAAGAGCAGGATTAAAGATAAACTTTGAGAAAACTAAGCTTATAACAAATCTCGTAATGATAATACCATACAACAGACACTTACAAATATCTGGCGAACGAAATCAAAATAAACAGAGACAATCAAACACATGAAATACAGAGGCAAATAGGCCTAACATAAGCAGCATTTGGCAAATTAAGCCATATTCTAAAAAGTTCAGTTCCCATGTGTCTCAAGCGAAAGGTTTATAACCAATGTGTTTTGCCTGTACAAACTTATGGAGCAGAGACTTTAACGCTCACGCAACAATCTGCGAATAAACTCAAGAGTTACACAACGAGCCATGGAACGTGCAATGCTGAACGTGAACCTTCGAGACCACATAACAAACCAACAAATCAGGCAAAGATTTAGAAACTAGAGAAACCCAGAAACTATAAAAGAAGCCGAGGACGACCACCGACTAGATGGACCGATGACATAAAACGTGTAGCGGGAAACTGGCTACAAGCGGCCCAGTGTAGAGAAGACTATAAAGAACTGAGGAAGGCCTATGTCCAGCAGTGGACGCGATTGGCTGATTGATGATGATGATGACAGCTAGTTATATTATTTTTGATTGTTTTGTTTATGTTAAACTCTATTGCAGTAACAGCAATTTTATTGTTGTTACTTTAATTGTGTTTTATATTGTCTATTTTGTGTAACTGTTTGTGGTAAGACACCAATAAATGTTAAATTTTGTTTCTTAACATTTTGTTTATTTTTTTAACTAACATTTTTTTGAGTTTTATTTGAAAACGTTGTTTTTTATGTTTAATAATTATTTCGATAGTTACAACTAGTTTTTGTAATAGTTATAATTAGGCACCTCGAAGTGGCGTCCTTTTTAAATTACTAGAGGTGTTCCCTGTTTCTTTTTGTTTTGTTTGTCCCAAGAGATACATACATATTTTTGCATTTGCCCCAATCCAACCCCCTTGCCATTTACTTATCCACGACCCCAGCTCTCCTAACAAACCCTGAGTGCCGTTCGCATATGTTTTGATTATTTTGCTTGCCCTATCTTCACCTCAATAGTTTCTGCCACCAACTTTTAGCCCCCATAGTAATACCCATGTGGTAGGCAAAAAAAATATTATCGTGACAATATTATGGCTATCTACCAAAGAAAAACAAAAAATTATTTCTAAAAATTTTTCATCAAAGGATATTTAAAATATACGAAGAAAAAATCAGCCGTCCACAATTTGGTTTTAGGAATGCAGTGGGTACGGGAGAGGCTCTCTTTAGCATACAAGTGCTATTTCAATGATGTAGAAATGTGAATTGCGATATTTATGGATGCTTCATTGATTACCATAAATCATTCAATACAGTAAAACACTACAAGCTAATGGAGATATTAACAAGTATTGAAATAAACACCTGTGAGCTAGAAGTGATTAGCAATCTTTACTGGAATTAAACAGTGTCTATCCGTACAGAGGCAGGAGAATCCGTGGATATCAAAATCAAACATGAGATCCGACAGGAATATATTTATCACACTTGCTGTTTAACATACACTCTGAGGAAATCTTTCCAGAAGCAGTAGAGCATGTTAAAGCCGGAATTCGAATTACCGGAGAAGGTATCAATAACATCAGATACGCGAATGAGACAGTGATATTCGCTGACAGTTATGAAGCCCTCCAGGAGTTAATGAATAGAATCACAGAAGTAGGTCAGAGATATGGATCACAGAACATTAAGAAAGCAAAATGTATGGTGATTTCTAGGAAGGAATAGCAAATTAAAAGAATGAGTGGGAATGACAACTAATAGAAAAAGTAAAAACATATACCTACCTTGGTACAAATGTCCATCAAAATTGGGACCGTTCCCTAGAAATAAAATGTAGGAGAAAGAAAGCAAGATATGCATTTCAAAAAATGGCTAAGCTATTTAAATGCCACGATTTTTCAGTGCCCATAAATATCAGGTTACTACGATGTTGTATCCCATACAGAGTTGACTCGTGGACTCAATACTATCAAAGACTATAGAAATGTGGCTTTATCGTAGATTTCTGAAGATATTCTATACCCACCACGTTACTAACCAGGCGTTTTATTAGGAATGCAAAAGAGAAAATAGTTGTTAACCACAATAAAAACAGCCAAAATCGAATACCTCAGTAACATCATGAGGAACAGCGAAAATTATGGGTTGCTGTAATTAATTGTTCAAGGAAAAGTAGAAGAAGAACGTGTACCAGAAAAGCGAAGACTTCCCTGGCTGAAAAATCTACGTAAGTGGTTCAACACAACAACCACAAATCTTTTCAGAGCAGAAGTTTGCAAAATACAGATTGCCATAATGGTCACCAACATCTGCCGACATCAGGACATTTATTAGAATACGTATTTACAAAAATACATTAATTAAAGCGTAATCATTAGTTACACCAAAAAAGAGTTATCGACAATTTTGAAGTATTCAGACAGTCAAATGCACAAGCTCAGATTGTTCTCGGAGCTTTTGACACTTTATCCATAATATCTTATATTCCTAAACTGGGGAACCATTATTTCAGTATAGGTGGGCACTTTTAAAACTTTTACATGCTTCTTCTGTAGCTGTTAATTAGGATCAACAACTCTTCGAAAATACTTTTCTAAAATATAATCTTGACTTTCTCTTTAATAAACCTTGTACTGGAAACCCTTATTACACATAAGTAACATCAATTCTAAATAATTTTAACACAATAATCCCAGATGTATTTAACTCCAACATACGACTCCATGGTTAATAAGCATCTCAAATGGAAACACCACTCTAATAGAGTTCTCCAAAAAATGCAATAACAACATACTAATAAAAAACAAAGTAAACGAGATCCTTTAACGAGACTACCCTAACTGCACAAACGTCTTTAACGATGCTCCTAAATCTAATTATGGCATTGGCTGTGCATTTGTTATTTCAACGTCTACTTTCAAAGTTAAACTAGAGCCTAGTGTTTTCACCGCTGAACTCTTTGCTTTGTACCGTTCCCTAAAACATGCAAACCTCTCAAGAGTTTTAAAAACTCTGTTTCTTACCAACTCACTCCGCTTTTGAGCAACTTTGAAGCGACTAAACAGCCCTTGGAGCAACTAATAAAAACTGAACTACAAATCGACCAAGAGAACCACATAACTCCTAAATTTATATGAATCACATTGCATATAGGAATTATCTGCAAGGAAGGGGCAGATAGTAGTGCTTGTGGTGCAGCAACAAGTGCGGAATCTGAATTTGTGCGTGAGAGTGTATGCACAGATCTCAAAACATTCTTTAAACGAAAAGTGATTGGTCAGTGGCAGCTCGAATGGTTTCTATCGCAATCTAAATTTAAATCGCCAAAACCAGATACACGACAGTGGAAAACTAGTGCTAGTACACGGTTTATTCAAACAGTTCTCATACGCCTGCGTGTAGGACACACTAAGATCACACACTCTTATTTCCTTTCGACCAGTGAACGCACCCTGTGCGACCTATCTGCTACGTCTCTTACCGCCGTCCATTTGTTAATTGAGTGTAAAAAAAACCAAAGGGAACGTTCAATAAACAATACACCAAATACTCTACCAGATTTAGGAGAAAACTGTCACGTAAAAGAACTTAAATTAAATTACCTAAGGTCAATCAATATTTTGTATCAGATTTAAAGTTTTGTTTACTGAAGGATGTGGCAATGTTTCTTTTTAATAAAAAATATACAAACTGTTACGAATATTTCGCAATATATTGTTATAAAATTGTGATAACTAGATGAAGGCTTTGGAGAGCAAAAGTAATAATCATGTCTAGATTTTAAAATTTTAAAAGACAATAAGTTTTATGTTTGATTGTAAGAGGAAATAATAATTTCTGGAAATGTGAAATAAATTTAAGTATATAACGTTTCTACGCAGATTTCTTATCAAATATTTTACCTCATCACAAGTACTTCTCCATAAACCGAAAATTAATGTGGACTTGGTTACCCTGAATACGTCTTCACCAAGTAAAATGAAAAGTTGGAAGTTCCTTCGAGTTTACTTTCAAACTTAACGTCAAGAATATTTACTTTGGGATAAATTGCACTCAAAACTTTGCATTGCAATCCAAAGATAAAACATTTACGCTTGTTATAGTTTTATTTTAAAAATGAAATAAAATTTACTTTATTCCCATAGAATCCTTAAGTATACTCACAGGTATACCACAGGATTTAGAGTGAAATATTAAAAGTTACAAAGAAAGACAGATGGAATTTTAGAAAAGTTTGAGTACACATGACAAGTCATTTAATGTTAAGGAGAACTTCCAAGCAATCTTGACAATATATTAATATTCCTTATTCAAATAATGTACACGAGAAACAACTTTATAATATATATATATATATATATATATATATATATATATATATATATATATATATTATATATATATATATATATATATATATATATATTATATATATATATATATATTATATATATATATTATATATATTATATATTATATATATATATATATATATATATATATATATATATATATATATATATAATAGCACTACGAGCCTAGTAGGCCCATGGCTTAAGATGTTATTGTTTTCCATTTCTTCCTATTAGTAGCCTTGTCCTTCCATCTTTCTATTCCCAGTGTTTCTAGGTCTTTCTCTACTTCTTGCTTCCATCTACTTCTTGGCCTTCCTCTCCTTTTTTTGTACCCATTGTATGCATCAGAATCATTTTTGGTACTCGAGAATTTGTCATTCTTTCTATGTGCCCTAGCCACCTGAGTCTCTGAGCCTTTACTACTCCCACTATACTAGGATTCTTGTACATATCTTCTAATTCTTTATTTGTTCTTCTTTTCCATGTATTGTCTACTATCTTGCCTCCAAATTTCTTTCTCAAAACCTTCCTTTCCCATATTTCGAGCATACCTGTTTCGCCTTTGTTCAGTGTCCACACTTAACTGGCGTAGGTTACCACTGGTTGTATAACTGTTTTGTAAATCCTTATTTTGGCATTCCCAGATATCTGTTTACTTTTTAATAGCCTGTTTAATGAGTACACGCATCGGTTTTCCTGCCATTATTCTTGATTGTAGCTCCTCTCTAATATTTGGTTTGCATGTGAACATCGACCCCAGGTATGTAAATCTTTCCACTGCTTCAAATATATATGCTTTTTCACCCTCTACTTCTATTTTTAGATTTTCTCCTTTTTGTTTACTGTCATCTATCGATTCCATGTATTTGTCTTACTTTCGTTGATGGCTAAGCCTATTTTCTTTGCCTCTCTATCTAGCCTCTTTACTACTTCTTGTAGTTCCCATTTGCTTCGTGCCAGTATTACTACATCGTCAGCAAAGGCTAGACATTGGTGCTTTCTTTGGTATAACAATCCCTCTCTGTTGACATTTGCATCTCGTATGACCTTCTCCAAACACAAGCTGAATAGTATCGATGATAGGGGATCTCCTTGCCTGACTCCTTCACTGACTTCAAATTTTTCCGACATTATATTATTTATTTTAACTCTGCTCTCAGTCTTGGACAACGTTATTTGTATCATTCTTATTAGTTTTCTACTAATACCCAATTCTTTTAGTGCTTTGCTCATTTGGTTCCGTTTTATTCTATCGTCTTGTTTTAAATCAATGAAGAGGACCCTTGTCGGCAGATTGTGTTGGCAACTTTCCGCTTGCAATTCTCTGAGCGTAAATATCTGATCTGTTGTACTTCTACCAGGTCTGAAGCCACATTGGTACTCGCCGACAATGTTTTCTATCACTCCTGCCAATTTGTCCTTTATACATGCTGCAAGAATTTTGTATGCAGTATTCAATAGTGATATCCCCCTGTAATTTTGACAATCTGTCCTATCGCCTTTCTTATAAAGTGGGCATATAATTGCATCTGTCCATTCTTGTGGTAGTTGTTCTTTAATCCAAATCTCCGTTATTAATTTGAACATTTGCTCCTCCAGCGTTTTCCCTCCATATTTGAACATCTCTGCAGTTTATATTATCACTTCCTGGACTCTTGTTATTTTTTAATTTCTTTATTATTTCCTTTATCTCGTTTCTCGTAGGGGGTGTTTCTTCTGTCTCATTTATTTGGTTTCTATGTTTCTCCGTTCTTATAGGCTGTGGCTGTTCTATCCTGTTTTCGTCATTTAGCAATTCATCGAAGTATTCTTTCCATCTGGCGGCTATTTCATTTTCTCCACTTGGCGTTCTCTTAATGGGTTTCCCTCTTTATCTTTGTAAAATATTGTTTTCTGTTGGTATCCTCTTTTTTTATTTTTTACTCCCTGATATAAATTTCTAATTTCTCGATTTTTGTAATTTTCTTTTATTTCTTTCAGCTGATTTTCCATGTACTTTTCTCTTTTTCATTCTCAAACTTTTTTACGATTTTTCTTTGTTTTTCATATCTGTTTCTTATTTCTTTCGTATCACTTTGATCATATCCATCCTTAGTTTATTTCTTTCTTCAATTTCCTTCTGGCATTCTTCGTCAAACCAATCCTTTTTCTTTTTATTTATATTTTTATTGCATTCTTTAGCTGTATTACTGATAATCTGCTGAATTTTGTCCCAGTCCTTGTCTATGTGCCCTTCTAGGTGTATTTCATTTAATTTTCTATCGAAACTTTTTTATACATTTCTTGTTCTTATTGCGTTATACGCGCACTGGTTTATTTGTGTTCTTATTTTTTCTTTTGCGATTTTTTTCTTCTGGTATCAGTTGAGCCATTTTAATTCCTAACATGAAGTGATCCGAGTCAGCGTCTGGTCCTCTGTATTTTCGCACGTTCTTTATACATTTTCGGGCTTCTCTCTCTATTAGGACATGGAGAACAACTTTAGTATAAATTAAAATAAATATAAGCTAAATTAATTTTATTGTAATTCTAAACTCATAAAAAGTGTAGAAGCATTTTTCCAGGATATATTGCACCATTGGTTTTTTGTAAGATTTTTATTTCATATATTGTCTTTATTTGTTGGGCAACTCCTTTTATTCAGACACAAGGATATCTCCACTGATCGACTTGGCTAAATATAAACTACACATCTGTTTTTACTAACAGTATATCAATTTTACATAAAAGTTACTTTTTGGAAACTCTGCTAATTAGCACCGTCGTATAAGAAAAACTGTAGTGTCCACTCCGGATTTTTAAATCACAATGCCAATTTCTTCTTCTAACAGGACTCACATCTATCCCTCAAACCTCTCTCTATATTTTCTAAACCAATTAGAACACACAAATATTAGTCTCATTCCAGCCGTTTTCTCCCAATTAAATAAGAATGTTGTCACAAAAAACCCACTGCTACCAAAACCCTATCAATCAACATTTCTTAATAAAAGGTCTTAAAAATTTGTTTAATTTGTAAGGCTAAAATATAAGTAAATATCTGCCTAAACAAATTAACTAATCCTCTATGGCACTAGGATACAAAGGTATCTTTTTTAACATTTTAATCAAATTTTTTGATTACAAAATCCTTATCTGTAAAAATGGTCGAATCACCGCTATTTGTCTTTTTTTCCTTGAATGTTCTCTTTGTCTATACACAATTATGAGTCACTAATTCGGAAAAACACTTAATCTTACTCATACCTAGTTTCTATTTTACAAACTTAATATTGCTTTGTTATAGAGTGTTGCGATTTTGCTGGTCGGTGATTTGATGTTTTTATCTCAACATTTTCTTTTTATTTTTTAGAAATTTGAAATCCTAATAATATATTTGTATGTATTAGCCTTTAGTCATTATTATATAAGTATAGCTTTATGAAGTTTCTTGAGCTGTCAATTCATGTCAGTGTCCCGTTTTAAGTTTTGAATCTTGGCAGAGTTTCCTGCCGAAACTTTGATTTTAATGGACAATAAATCTAGTTCCAAATATTATATATATATATATATATATATTTATATATATATATATATATATACATATATTTTATATATATATATACATATATATTATATATATATATATATATATATATATATATATATATATATAGTACTTTTCAGATAAAAACTATCCACCTTAAATAACTTTTGAACCTCTAATTTTTTGAAAAAAACGCAAAAACATTTCTGAAATCAGTACAAAAAGGAGAATCCAAATATAAAATAAAAAAAGGGGGAAGTAATTAAAAAAAAATAAAGGGTTGATACAGGGGGTAGAGGGTGCATTTTCCAGCAACCTTAAATATGATATTATGCCTCCCCCTTCAAATATTAATTAAAGTGTTTTTGCAGTTTTCCAAAAAATTAGAGGTTCAAAAGTTATTTAAGGTGGATAGTTTTTATCTGAAAAAGCACTGTATATATATATATATATATATATATATATATATTATATATATATATATAATGATAATGGCTAAAGGTTGTTTGTATACAGTTTTGATTAGGTATACATGGTCTGGTTCGGTCTGTTTTATAGTATTTGACAGAGTTTGATTAATTTTAATGTAGTTTTACTGTACTCAGCCTATGTTAAATCAAAATTGATTCAAACATCTGCGTTTTGGATTTAAAATTATCGAGTAACGCAGACTGGTAGCCTTTCCAATTTCAATTTTTGATGATAAATTTAAACATTTCACATTCGCTTCGCATCACACACGTAGCGGGTGTATTTTAACATAATATTTTCAGAACATGCATATTCATTAGTAACTCTCCTATTGGGATTCCCCGAGCCAGGTCCGGCCTTTTTTATACAAAATATAAAAAACTGATTCAATACGAAGATTTACGCTGAAAGTACAATGTTTTACCTTTGGTATAAATCAATATAACGTACATGTATTTTTCTGTTTGGTTTATTTCCAGTATTTTACAAAAAATCCAATTAATAAAAATACAGCATAAAAATATCGAGAGCGTAATTTTAAAAATTCACTGAAAAATTTACAAAAAGTAAATGTGAGCCATGAATTTCTCTTCAATTAATATTGTAATACATAGCCGACATTTTTTATTTAATAATTCTGGTTTA
The DNA here is from genome assembly GCA_918026665.1 of Diabrotica balteata. NCBI lineage: Eukaryota > Metazoa > Arthropoda > Insecta > Coleoptera > Chrysomelidae > Diabrotica > Diabrotica balteata. Next base: position 37,049,025 of record OU898282.1, on the reverse strand, counting down.
AAAATAAATTCAAATTAAATTTGGGATCTTTTTTGAAAATAGACTTTTATATTTTTTAAGGAAGCTTACTGGCATTTTAAAAATTTGTTTCAGATTGTAAACACATTATCAAAATATATTTATGCTTTGTAAATTACATCTCTTTTTTAACACTGTTAAATATTTTTCCAACCCCCTCTGTGGCTCAGTGGTAAGAGCGCCTACCTTTAAACCTAAAGGTCGTGGGTTTGAATCCATCTGGGTAGGGAAATTTTTGTTTATTAAAAATTAATGAATGAAAATAATTTCTATCCATGTGCAATCGGTACTCACCAGAGGGGCCGCAGACGTTCGGATACAATTAGCGTCTCTTAGCAAAGACAATGACGTCGACTTTGCTAAGTATCAAGACAATTACTCTATACATACACACACACTACACTAGGTACCTGACTGTACCATGCCAATGATCATAGTTGTCGAGGCATTAACTCAATATATATATATATTTTTCTTTTTAGATATTATCTTCACTACTGTAGGTTGTTGGTCATTATTATGACAAAATGGCCTTTCTTTTGTCTTTTGTAGAAGGGAAAAAATCATTATAATTATTAAAGTATTAATTTATGCTTCATACCTGCGATATTCAGCCAAATTAGTCAGACTTCGATCGAAGCGGTCGTATTTTGCTACACTCCGACAAATTAAAATTTAATTGATTTTAAATGGGTTTAAAAAACAAAAAAAATATTTATTCTGATTGGTTTTAAACATAATTCAAGTTAGTAATAGCGATAAATTTGCTTTCTATTATCAATCCAATAATTATAATTCATATCTAAAACGGACAGGAAATACTTTGGAAATGACCTTTGGAAATACGTACAGTAATTTCGCTACTTACGATATTCTTTTGAGTGATTTCTAAATTACGTTACTAATCATGAAAATCGTTTTACTGATTTTAAAGTAAATTAATTTTAAGAAAGTGTCAAATTAGTGTCGACACAGTTGATATTTATTAAATTTAATGACACAATTTTATGTTTAAGTTGTGGTTACAATGGAATGATTTCTTGGGTGTAGTTATTTTGTAATGTAGGATCCTGGATATTGAAATTAGGTTCGTCTCTTGTTTTATTGATTACCTGTAAGGAAACCTTGTCACCTTGGCGGCTAAATATCATAAATTTTGGAGGGACCTTAATTTTTAAACTTACTTCTCTACCCGTCGTGTTAACACAATTCAACACTCTTGGAATAATAGTGCACAAGATGATAGTGTCAATTCGTCAGCATATCTAATAGTAATAATTAGTTCACTATTGATTTCACGTTCGTTTCTAATTTAGTCCAATGAACCATTGTAAAAATATAATATATCCTTCTATTCCTCTATATATCCTCAAAGAACATGCAATTATTTTGTTAAAATTTTGCAATTAACCTTTATATATCTTTAATTTTACAATTTACTATGCCGATATGTGCTGGTTATTCTGAAGGGTAAAAACTACGTTTTATTGTGAAAACAAAAGTATATCATTAATTAATAACATTACTCTAATGACAAACATTTAATGGATATTAGTATTATTTTAACGCCAAAACAGGAATGAAATCCAACCCTTTAGAAACACCACTGGGAAATTTTGGCTTGGATGGTAGAAATGAACGTGGCGAAATACTGTTAAGGTTCATACTGCAAAATGAACTATTTCAAATGAACAGTTTTTTTTAAAAAACCACAGAGAAGATGAATATGGCAAAGTCCTAATGGAAAAACTCAAAACGAAATAGATTTTATTATCATGGACAAAATACACACCGTTAAAGACATCACGGTTCTAAACAGATTTGTTACCAGTAGCAATCATTAGAATGGTACAATGTAAAACAGAAATAAGCTTAAAGCAGTAGAGATAAAGATGATTAAAAAAAAAAATAAATCAAACCATGGATAAAACCATCAGATGAGATAGTTTTCAGCAATGTATTTTCGACATACTAAGTAGTTTTCAAACAGAAAATAATATAAACGACATAACTAATAAATTAACAGATACTTTACTGAAAAATCAAAACAAGTTCTGTCCTAAAAGTCAAAAAGAAGAGAAGATTAGCCAAAATACTAGGCAACTAATGCTGAAAAGAAGAGAAATGAGAAGCGAGACGGAAACTAAAGCCGACGAACTACAAAAATTAAATAAAAAAATATCCAAAGCTGTTAAACAAGACACTTGAAAATACAACCAAGAACAAATCGAGCATACCATTGAAAACAATAGAAGTATGAAAAGTATTGAGAAAAAGACTAAGAACGGGGACAAGGCAGATAATAAAGATTAAAGATAGAAATGGTCATCTAACAACCAACAGAGAGAAAACCTTTAAAATAGTTGAAGACTTCTACAAATTGCTGTACACAAGCCAACACAAAACAAATAGCATCGAAGATCAAGTACCAGAAATATTAACATTGTCAAGCAAGGATCAGAACTACTACCGGAAATCACAATGGACGAAATAAAACTAGCCCTAATAAAAGCTAAGAATAACAAATCTCCAGGCAAAGATTGTGTAGTTACTAATGCAATCAAAATTTGCCTACTTAAAAAAATAAAAAAATTTTTTAACATGTGCCTTTTGGACAGTAATATACACGACAAAGCTAATTCTATTGTACAAAAAAGGAGATCCCATGAATTAGAAAACTACAGTCCTATAAGTCTTCTTAGTCACCTATCCAAACTCCTTAGAAGAATAGTAACGAAACATCTTAAGAAAAAACTTGATTTCTAGCAGCTAACAGATTTCGTACCGGATTTGAAACAAATGATCACCTACAGAGCATTAAAATGGTAATAGAAAAAACTACCCAATACAATCGACCACTCGTACTGGCTTTTGCAGATTTCCATAAAGTCTTTGACACGGTAAAATTGATAAACTCTTGGAAGCCCTACAAGTATGCCGCATTGACTGCCGATATACAAGGTTAATTTACAATACATACAAGAACGCAACTATGTCAAAAACTATGTCGAAAATGTCGATGAAAACACAAATCAAATCCAATCGACAGAGGAGTCCGACAGGGTGATACCTTATCGCTCAAACTGTTTACCGCAGAAAACCATTTTATTTATGTGATAATATCAAATATGTGGCAATATGCTCTTAATCGAGTAAATATGAATAGCACATGCATTTATGAAGAAACCACAAATATGCTGTATATATATATATATATATATATATATATATATATTATATTATATATATATATATATATATTATTATTTATATATATATATATATATGCATTTTGCATATAATCAGTCTCTAATCATTAGCATGATGTGGCGAAGTAAGCCAAGTTTCTGTTTTTTATGGTGTTAATCATTTCTTTGTCTTTTCTTAGCCTCTGGAGAATATGTTCTATTACTTGTGTGGTATATATATGAGACCCTTAACATACGTTGGTAGCACCACATGTCAAATGCCTCTAATCGTTTTTATGTGTCCTCTGTAAGGCTCTAGCCTATTATTCCATAGAGGATGACACTATAGATGTATACTGTTATGCGTATAATAATACTTAAAGATGTAGGTAGAACCATCAGAAAGTTATCCACTAGAGTCTCTGAACATTTTGAAAAGACCAAACTCTTCAAGTTTTGGTCAAACACTTAGTATCCAGCAACCACAATTTTAACATCAATTCTGGTTCATCTATCTTACATGACATTAGTAGAACGAAAAAACTATCTTGAGTTGGATTTATTGGAAGATTTTGGAGATTACAAGGGAAACAAATGAAAAACTCTGTCTTAATACTCAAATTAATTTAAATTGTACTAAATTTAATCCCATATTTAAAAACTTTTATTACAGCTTCACCTCGTAGAGGACCCAGCTCGACTGTTTAGACTTCATGCACTGAGCATTTCAATATTAATTTTAAAGTTTTTCCATTGACTGTGGATTCAACTGAACTACTTGGATTATTAACCCATTTATATATTTTGCTTTCAATTTTGATTTTAACTTTTAGTAATTTAACTGCTATTCAAATTTTTCCTTTTTTACAGTACTGATAGCGCTTGGTGGACCATTTTATTGTAGTCAACCATCCACTGTCTAATATATTGTTTAGTCTTTTCTTACATTCATACTTTATGTCAACTTCAATTGCTCTCAAACTAACATCCTAATTATTATAGACAGGTTTGAGTGTGAGATTTGGATTATTCATTCTACATAAAAAATATACTATATAATTTTATATTTCATCAGTTGATTTCCTATAGTGGTGTCAGTTGGACCTTTGGTCAATACTTAGTTTCATAGAATTTTAAAAGGTGCAGATCACATATATATATTGTAACTGCCCTTTACAAGCTGTCATTTGTCACATGTCATCTCAATATTTCCGCCAGACCGGGAGCCATTCTGTCTCCGGCTTCTATATAACATGTAGCTTCTCCTTTTTTAAAAAATTTAAAGTGTTTGTTTGTCTTTGTGTATTGTATTGTTATGTCCAAATTTACATGTATGACATTCTGCTCATGTCGGATAGGCCACAACCGACGAAGTAAGTCTATAAACGTTTATCACATAAAAAACTTTTTTCAACCATAAACTTCGAGTTTTTTATCGAAGTGAATTAATTTTCCTTTTTTATAAAAAAAAACGTTTTTGGCTTATTTCAGATGCCCTGAGGATGATCTATTGATCGAAAGTACTTGGGCAAGATTTAATTAATTACTGTGTTCGATATTTGCCTTGTATACCATCAAAGTTTAATTATTCGAACATTTAACCTTATATTGACTTAAAGATAAGTTAAAGAGAATATTCCTAAAGCTGTTAAAACATCTTCTGGCTTTTTCAATACGAGTTCTTATTTCGTAGCTGTGATCACAAGTATCCTTAATATTGCAGCCCAAATAAGCATATTTTTCCACACTTTTTAACGGTGTATCGCTATTGTAATTTGTGCGTTTATGTTGGTGTTTTCTTCTTCTTAACATGCCATACACCAAAGTGCGTAGGCGACTATCTCATTACTAGAATTCTGTTCTTGGCGGCGTGACACAGCTCACCTGTATTGTGTATTCCTGTCCATTCTTTAATATTCCTTAACCAGGACAATTGTTTGCGGCCGGCTCCTCTCCTACCTTCGATCTTCCCTTGTAGGATTAACTGTGGTATTTCATATTTTGCTCCTCTCAATATGTGCCCAAGGTAACCAATCTTGCGTTTTTTAATTAATTCAAAGAGTTCTCTTTCCACGCCGGCTCTATTAAGGACGTCATCGTTTCGAACTCTATCCACCCAAGGTATGCGCATCATTCTTCTCAATGACCACATTTCAAATGCTTCAAGTTTGTTGATAGATGTTTTTTTCAAAGTCCACGTTTCCATGCCATAAAGCAAGATGGACCATATGTAGCACTTGACCATTCTGTAGCGTATTTCGAAGTTTAGGTGTTGATTACATAGGAGCGGTCTGAATTTCACAAAAGCTTGTCTTGCCATTTGTATTCGGGTTTTTATCTCGTGTTGTGGATCCGATTGGTCATTGATTGTGGTGCCAAGGTATTTAAAAGTTTTCACGCGATTTATACGATTGTCACCTATGCATAATATCGGGTTTTCTGGAGGGTTTCTGCTAATGACCATATATTTCGTTTTCAAAATGTTGATTTTGAGGCCATATTTTTTACCTATGCTATTCACCCTATCAAGTAATAACTGCTGATCTTCCAAATTATCAGTTATAATCACTGTGTCGTCCGCATAGCGTAGGTTGCTAATTGGTATGCCGTTCACCTTAATGCCTAATTCCGTATCTTCTAATGCTTCCGCAAATATATTTTCAACATATAAATTAAAAAGCATCGGAGAGAGTATGCAGCCTTGGCGGACACCTTTCCGGATTTCAAATTCATCCGTATATTGGTCTTGATCAATCCTCACCTTTGCCATTTGGTTCCAGTATAGATTCTGAATAATTCTGATCTCCTTCTGGTCAATGTTGGCCCTATGTAGTAGTTCCATCATGATATCATGTTTAACATTGTCAAATGCCTTCTCGTAGTCGATGAAGGTGAGGTAGACATCTTTTCGTTGATCTAAGCAGTTTTGTATTAAGGTGTTCAAACATAAAATTGCCTCTCTTGTTCCTAGTCCTCCCTTAAAACCGAATTGTGTTGACCCGCTAAGTTCTTCTAGTATCTTATACATTCTTGAGTGTAATATCCTAAGGAAGAGTTTCAACAAGTGACTCATTAAACTGATTAAGCGGTGTTCATTGCATTTTGTGGCATTAGCTGTTTTTGGGATCATCACAAAGGATGACTGCAGCCATTCTCGCGGAATGTAACCAGTATCATAAATTCTATTGAACAGCCTTACCAAGATTTCTATATTCTCCTCGTCTAGTAGTTTTATTGCTTCTATATTAATTTCATCTGGACCTGTTGCTTTATGCATCTTTGTGGTTCTAATTGCATATTCTATTTCACTTCGCATTATTGATGGCCCTGATAAGTTTTCGGAAGGAAGTTTGCGCGTTGGTTGTGTTGGTCTTTCGTCATTAAAAAGGCTTTCTGCGTATTCTTTCCACGCCATTGCTATCTCTTCTTCTGACTCTATGTATTCGTTTCTGTCGTTGCGTATTCTTGTTCTGTGGTGGCTTTTGTGTATATTCGATATTTCTTTGATCTTCTTATGCAGTCCAAAACTATCTCCTTTTTTCTGCAATTGTTCTATTTCGTTGCACCTTTCCACCATCCAACGTTCTTTTGCTTTCTTAATTTTCTGACGGATTTCTTTGTGTATCTGTTTGTATTTGTCTTGATTACGTTGTTGTTTATGTTGCCTTCGCTTTTCCATTAGATCCATAATTTCGTCCGTCATCCATTCGTTATGCTTTATCTTTCTGATCTGTGTTTTAACTTCCCTGTTTACTGCCAGAATCGTTCCTTTAATATCATTGACCATCTCTTCGATATCATAATTTTGTTCTATTACTCGCATTCTTTCATTAATTTGATTCGCATAACTCTTCTTCAGATTTTCGTCTCTCATCAGTTCTCTTGTATTTATAGGTGTGCTGGTATTTGTATTTGTTCTCTTAATTTTTGCTAGTTTTAACCTCACATCTGCTATTAGCGGATTATGATCGGATGCAATATCAGCACCTGGATATGCGGCGATTCTTTTGATAGCGTTACGAAATCTTCTGTTTATTAAAACGTAGTCAATTTGGTTTCTAATTATTCGATTTGGACGGTCTCCTGGTGATCTCCAAGTATATAACTTACGAGGTGGGAGCTGAAACCATGTGTTCATGACGACAAAACCGTTCTCCTGGCAGAATTCACACAGCAGGTCGCCTCTTTCATTTCTAACTCCAAGGCCGTACTCTCCAATTATGTCTTCATATCTTCCTTTACCCACCTTGGCGTTAAAGTCGCCCAATATTATGTTTATGTCCTCTTTCTTTGTTAGTCTTATTGCTTTTTCCAGATCTTTATAGAACTTAGTTATTTCTTCTTCTGACTTATCTGCTGTTGGTGCATATGCTTGTGTCACATTTATGTTTACTGGTTTACCTGTCATTTTGATCAAACATGACTCGTTCGGAAATTGGAACAAAATCTGTCACCGATTTACTGGTCTTCCTGTCAAGGGCAATAGCCACCCCATGTCGGTGATGTCTATCTGTTGGGTCACTACACGAGTAATACATAGTAATCTTATCTTTCGTAAACTGTCCAGATCCAGACCATCGGACTTCACTGACTCCATTATATTTATTTTCAGCCTATTCATTTCCTTTATAAGGTTGTGTAGTTTTCCTGGTTCGTAAAGACTATTACGTGATTATATTAGTACGTGTTTTTTCTAATGATCTTTATTTTTGTCTTCTTGCAATTTAGTTTTAGGCCATATTTGTTACAGCTTCTACAACGTTATCCATTGTCCTTTGGAGCCCGTGCGTACTATTTGCCAACAACTCTGTATCATCTGCATATTTAATATTGTTTATAAGTTGGCCATTTACAGCAATCCATCTTCTGGTTCGTCCAAAGCCTCTCTAAAGATGTTTCAGAGTATGTTGTTTTTTAAAGGTCCTTTTTCTCTTTTTTGTATGTTAATATTTATTTTCACCCTAATTATACGATAGTCACTACCAGTTTATTAGTTTTGTTTTCTCAATTACTTTAATCAAAACTAAAAATCTTTTTAGTTGCTCTTAAAGTTTACCTATTATAATGATTTTTAAAATAACAGTTTTAGATCAAAACGGTATTATTAAACGAAGATTGCATTCAATAAAAAATGCTTAAAAAATGTTGATACTTTATATTTACATTACATTCGAAGTTAAAGATAACCACAATTTTCCAAACAAGGTTCTGATATTTGCTTCTTTCACTTTTTTGGTCGGTTCTTACGGGCGAATACTGTTATAAAGTAGAGCCGGTTTTGCGAACTCTTTGAAATTTTGAACATGAATTGTTAATAAGGAGTGAAGGTTTTTAGGTCTGGCAGGCCACAGTATAAAAAATGTATAAGAATTTTATCAAGAAAGGCCTTTTTTAATATTTATTCTGTTTTTATTAAAAGCATTATTGCTGTTTATTGAAATTGTGTACTTAGGTATTGTGTGAATGGCTATATTTTTGCTGAACGTTTTGGTTATGAACTCCTTATTAAACTGATTTTTTCATATAAAATTTTCAAATTTTATTTTTTCATTTTTAAAATTTTCTAAAACGTCAATAAACGTATTTTTTATCTTTAATTGTGGTTTATTCCCAGTTAAATAGTAATTAGCGATTATTTTGCTTGCCTCATCTCCACCCCCAATAGTTTCTTTCCTCAATTTTCTACCCCCTGTATTAATGAACCCTTTGGTAGGCAAAATATCTACGTTACACGTTTGAAGAGAAAAGCAAAATGTTAAAAGGGTTTATTAGGCATAATCGAGCAAAAAAAACTTATTCATAATTAATACAACATTCTACTTAATCATAAAACAAATGTGTAATATAGAAACCAACATTATTAGCCGTAATTAAGTAAACAAAGATATATATTTCTAGATAAAACAAAAAATATACTACAGTACCTACTAATTTTGAAGACACGTAACACAAAATCTTTCTACTACACTCCAAACAAATAGCATTAGAGCAACCACACATTTATAATGTGTCTTCCTCATTTTTGATGATGGACAAATGCTACACAATTTTTTTTTTTGGGACAGCATATTTTCTGGAACATTTTCGCCGATATTTTTGACAGGTACTTCGGGATTTATTACCAAAAATTTCTATCTGCTTCTAAGATCTCGGGAAAGACTTGTTTCAAGGCTTTGCCTTAGATGAGGCTGGATTAGTTCAAAGGCCAAATCTTTTACAAATTTAAAACGTGGAAGTAATTTATTATCTTTGAAACAAAGATAAAGGATGTAACTGTTGACTGAGCTTATATTTATAAGTATATAAAATACGGCTAAGGACTAACGCCTTGTCCGGCGGTTTGCACTATAATTGGCACACTTCATGTCTAAAATATTAACTCCCGATTTTGTACTGGTATAGGTTTTACAGAATTATTTTTGGTTTTCCTAATTCATTGTCTTTGTTATGATACACAGAGGATAATAAAAGAACAGCTCAATTTTTTTTCGGTAATATGATATCAAGGTATATGTCATTGGAGAAACCATAGAGTGTTATACAAATTTTCCTACTCTTATTAGCTGGAATCCAAAGGAACTTCTCGCTTATTTTTTTACTGTACCCACATAGTGAGGTGGCGTTTTTGCAACTCTGTGAGTAACTCTATTGAAGAAAAATAGTTGCCAGAGGTAATATTTCGGTTAGAGCCCTCTATTGGTTTGGATAGTCGAATGACACATTGAGCAGACTTGGAAAGCTTCAGTTCTTCTTCTGAAAGTCCAACACTATTCGAATCTTTCCCTGAGTATAATTATATTTACTATAGAAATACGAGCTCTTAGCATCTGTCGTGCACATTACTTTTATGCCGGATTTCGCAAGTTTATGGGCATGTAAATTCGAAAACTACAGTGACCTCTAAATGGAAGTAGCATCTCATCCACAGTTACACAATCTGACAACGTGTATAGCTTTGGCAATTAGTCACAAAATTCTTAAAATATTTGAAATAGCCGCTTTTTTATCAGTTTTTTTTTTCGCTCTTCACGATCCATGCTATTGTCAAATTTAAGAGACAACAAAATTATTTCAAATATTTTCAAAGACATCGTCATTCTGATATTGGCCGACCCAAAACATCTTTAGAAAACAGTTGAAGCATATCTTAATGAGATTTATAATTAAAAATAGCATAAAAAGCCCAAGCAAATCCTTCCACATTATATGTGATTCTATAGTTTGATGTAATGTAATGATGTAATGATGTAAACTAAATTCTAAATGAGATACAAACTAGAAAGATGGAATACTTGGGGCAAAAGAAGTGTGGGAAGAAGAAAAATATCGTGGCTTCGTAATCTACGTGAATGGTTCGGGTGTAGTTCGATTGAACTTTTTAGGCGCGTTGCTAATAAAGTCGCAGTGGCCATGATGATTTCCAATCTCCGCTAGGAGTGGCACGAGAAGAAGAAGAAGTTTGATGTATTAGTCGAATCAGATTAAACTGTTCTCTCATTATAATAATTTTTATTGTCCATGTTTTAGTTTGTTCAAACATTTCATCAGTAATCAACAAATTCCAAATATCTTATTTAGAAGGGCTTTTTCCAGAGACCTGCTTACCACTGTTAGGCCTCGTAATTCTCTGACAATGATATGTGTTTATGTCCTTGCATTTCTCGGAGGCTTTGTTTCCTGGTACTGAAAACCATTTGTTCCTTTGAATATATTCACATCCCCTTCTACTTGTAAAAAGTCGGTTCGGGATTGTAAATCATTCGACGGTTTATCTAGTTCCAAAAGTTTGTAATCTGAATTCGATTCTTCGCTGCTAGAGGGTTTTACTTTGCCGACTTACATGGTCGGGATCTTCATCCGAATCATCTATAACATCTCTCATGTCCTTGTTACTCCCTTGCTCTGATAAATATTAAATCTTGATCTAGGTCAGCAGATTTACTTTTTTATTACGGCCAGTTCCGCTAGGTTCCCGCTCTATCCATTATTAGTACAAAATTTGAAAAGTGTAGGTGTAATTACGTTTTTCTACTCTCGTACTAGTAAAATTGTATATGACCTACTATTTGGATGCTAAGTAAATGCATCATAACAGATACTGACACGTAATGACTAGCACGTAATAAAAAAAATTACGCTTCAGTTCTATAAAAATTTGTAATATCATATACGCCTTGTAAGTCAGTTGGTCGAGTTGCCATGGAAACGAATTAACAGGCGTTGTTTTGACAGGTTAAAAATTATTAATCTGTCAGTGTGAATATAGTGGTAATTTAATTTTTATTTTTATAAACAAAAATAATGGTAGAAAAAGTATAGTACACAACTTGAGTTGTAAGCTTATTACATGCTTGTAAATATTACTGCGCTCGCCGCTACGCGGCTCGCGCCGCAACTTTTTTACTCGCATGTAATAAGCTTCTCACAACTCTTAGTAATGTAATATACTATTATTATAGAAAAAATATGAAATACCTTATTGTTTATCAGTACATAATCTGTAACAAAGTGGCCGCCTATACCTATCATACCGCAATTCGAAATACCTGGCTTTACTACAGCTTACACGTTTTGAAAACTACTGTTACTTAAGACGTAAACACTAAGCGATCGCTACGATACTGCATTACTATGCTTGTTCTACAGTAATAAAATGGTATTTAAAAGGGACAGTGCATGAGACCTACACTGTTGCCCCCTTAGAAGACTATCCTTTCGCTGTGGTCTGTTAGACCAATGTTTCGGGTTAAGGGTAAATCTGAAATTTTTGGTTATTGATATAATTATTATAATATATAATATATTAATATTATATAATTATAGTTGACATTGGTAGTAATTTAAAGATGGATTTGGGCTCAAAGGACTGTTGAATATCTCATTGCTCTCATTCTGGACGGAAAAAGTCAAAATTTGACAGATTTGTACTTTGACCGACTGACTGCTCCAACCTACCCTTGTACTAATTATATCCAATTCTTACCGACTTGGGGTTGGACTTTAACCGTCTGTTCCCCAAATCATGGTCTATGGTCTGGTCCAAACGACGTTTATACTACTATTCATTTGACATAATATGTGACGCTTTCTTTATTTATTTTCATATTTTGTGTCATGTTGTGTGACATTTTATTGTTTGTAAATAAATTTGACGTAGAACGTGTCGTTTATGTGATATATTATGTGTGCATCGAACGGTACTGCAAATCCAATGTTTACGACTTACAGAATTTTAACTTTGATCGTCTGGCAATAAGCGGACGCTTAAAATACAGATTTGAGGTTTTCACGCTGTTGTTACCTCCATTAGTTGCGAAAAAGTCTAGATACGATATGTCAAAGATATACGAAATGTACTTTTAGACTTAGAATAGGTTTTTATAGAGTTATCTGTTATGTTTTGGACTTGTGTCTAGTGAGAAGCCCACATATATCTTTTTATATTTAACTTCTCTAAGGTAGGTATATTATTAAAAGGAAGTTTCATAAATTTATGTTAATAATAAAAAATAAAATTTTATATTGATTT